>JAULBS010075376.1:0-20420 GCA_032355785.1 Symmetromphalus regularis
ATCGAGAGATTTTCATAAAGATATTGAAGAAAACAAAATGTCACGTCCGTCACAATTTTTTTTATTTGTGGCTAAAATAATGCTTACAAAGTCTCTCTGGTATGGTGTACATGGCTAAATTTTTCATATTCAAGACCCATGGATATTTAATGATTCTGATTTTCATAGTCATGGACCAAATACCATGAAATGCCCCTTATATTATAATGAAGTCTGATTGTATATGTGACCTAGATATTCATAATATGAATGTTATTATGTTTACAGGTATCATTGATTCTGCTGTTCTGAAAGATAAAACTGGATCAGGGAAAGAGTTCCTGTTAAGAGATGAAGAGAGCAAGCTTCAGTGTGTTTTCTATGAAATTGTATGTCATGACATTTCTTTCTCATCTTAATTATTACTCAGTAGTGGATCCAGAGGGGGATCCAGGGGGTCTGGACCTCCCCCCTTTACTAGAATTGTTTTATATAGATATATTTTTCAAGTGGAAGGATGTGAAAATTAACCATTTTTTCCCCAGTCCTATTCACTCAACACATTTGAACACCCCCATTTCAGAAATCCTGTATCTGCACCTGTTACTTACCAGTTAGAGTTTATTTTTGTGCTTACATTTGTTTTTAGTATGAAACACATTTGTGTCTATCTTTTATTATGTACTGAATAAACAGAGTTAAAATCTGGAAAATGTATTTAAATAAAAATTCCACAATTTTATTTCCATATATTGGACTTGAAATAATACAAACTATCGCAGTATGTATCATACTGTATCTATAGTAATGGAAAAAGAATTGAATCACAAATTTAAAGTATTTACCCCTAATACACCAAACACACCATTCTATGGGATATTAAATGGTGGGGTGGTGGTCAAGGCTTTTGTGGAAATTTAAATTAATCAGTAAAACTTATTGTTGACATATATAGTAAGGATAATCTATTGGTCTGAAATAATTTAATGTTTTCATTTTGTCAAATCAACTGTAGTTTGCCTATTGAAACAGCATGACGTATATTAGTTGATCACATGTGAAGTTCTATTTATATTCCAGGATCGCGAGCTACCCAGGCTTATACGTGGCCAATGGCACAGGTATGAAAAGAAAGTGTTGAGGGGAGTATTTGTAGGACACATACACGCTTTGGGTAACAAGAAGTCAAAACATACTCATATTAAATTTAGGTGGACAGTAGTAGTAAATATAAGTGTATGTTATTTGCTAGACTATTCCAGTAAACATCTGACTGATGGTAGGAGTTAAATATCATTTGTTAAACACATATTTTACATTGTCACTGTAATATTGAGCATCATCTATACTTTCAAAGGCTCATTTAGTCTGGATATGGTCATGAAGCATCTTTACTGGATGCAGTCCGGTCATAGTCGGACAATAAAATAACATTCATCTTAAAAACAGAAATGTACTAAATATGTTTGCAGCTGGGCACAATCTCTCAGAAAACAGCTTGGACTGGGCTGTATACAGTTTAGAGGCTCTGGTGGCAAGCGGCAAATTATTCTTTTGGGGTGTTTAACAACTAAAGGTTCATTTAAAATGTCTGGAGAATGTAATATAAAAATGACCTTTTTAAACTAGGAATTTATTGTTTATTAATGAGAAAAAAATGTCTGACATTGCAGGTGCATGGGATCTACAGACAGCCGGACAGGTTATTTGAAGTGTGTTTCAGTGAGGCCAGCGACTAGTGAGGAGAGAAAGATGGCAAAGTCACTGCAACAAGCCAGTGAAAAGACTTTGATGGGTTTAATAAAACACAGCAGAGAGCAATAGTTGGATTTTACAATCAAAACTGTATTAAGCAGCTGCCTGTTGGATATCTGCTTAATATGGATCTTGTGATATTAATAGTATTTTCTCATAAGATAAATGTGGTCTCTTAAGACAGGTGGCTACTGAGGCAGATTTGACAGTATTTCTAGTCAATGCACTTATGTTGGTACAGTTTTATGTTGCTGCCCCAGGGAAATGGCATTTATTAATTTTCGTTTTTGAATGGTTAGTAATATATATTTGACCCATGTTAGTATAAAACTTATCACACATTTGTCATAAAATGATATGTTGCATACAACAATTATATAAAAAAAAAATCTTTAAGAAAGGTTAGAGATAGCAAATGACGATCTTGTGAATATGTATCATCCCTGAATGACGGATAGTTTACACATTGTATTTATTCACAGGAATGGGGAAACCAGTGTTAATAAAGAGCTGATAACATTCTTCCTAAGGTCTTCATTAAAATTTGTTAATTTGTTTTCAAAATTAGAATGTAACTACAAAATCTCAAGTGTGATCAAAGTTATTTAGACCGATTAAACAGATGACACATGATAGGAACATTGTAAATGATGTGTGACTCTTTAGTGATTCTTTTATAGGTCTGTTCACAGTAACTTCAGACTGAGATGTTTGTCATATGTTTACTGAGAACAAAACATGTTAGCAATAGCTTGTTAATGTTTTATTGGGCATTTTTCCAAACATCCTGACATTGTACACTGACCTAAAATAGAATATGACTATCACAATATGTAAGATAATGGCTAAAAATGTGAATGGAATGGAATTGTATTGAATGTTCAATACCTGTAACATACTATGCACAGATAATTCAGAATGTTTTATTAACTCCCATTTTGACCCATTTTCAAACCTTAATAAGTAATATGATTCCAATTATTTAATATTAAATTTGATAACGTTTTAGTGTTAAACAATTGTAATTATTAGTATTGACTGTAATTGTTTTATTTTTAAGCAGTAGTCATAATTCAAACCTTGATGAAGATTGTTGTTATTGTATTTAATTTTACCTGTGTTATAATGAAATTCAATTAATGTTCCCTTTGTTGCAATGTAAATTGAAAAATATTTTGTTGTTTGGAATAATTATATATGTCTTGAAATGGATATTATATTTATACTTCAGCTTGACAAGTATTAGTGGCAAGCTATTTTCAAGTTATGTATGTCACTATGTGTCAGATTATTACCTGATACTTTTACGACTTGTTGTTAATCTTAGTTATTATTGTTACTGTTATAGCTATTGTTATTTTTCTTTCATGCAGGAGTCATGCACTTGTATACGTGGTCATTTGGGCCCATTTCCTGAGTGATGTGTGGGGTCCATCTGTTTTATGTGAATTGAACTATAAATCAAGGTTGAACGTTCAATGAAAATCGGGCCTAAGTGTGTTATGTGATTACATTGACTTGGCCTTATATTTGGATACTTGTGTTGGCTTTGCTACCATACTGTTTATACCATTATATACACTTTATTTGAACTTTGTGGAATAAAATAATGTAGATTTATATATCTATTGGTTTGTTATGGTTATTTTATAATGAAAAATGCAACTGATTATTAAACTTTTCATTCCTCAATAAAGCTCTCTCTCTCTGCTATTTGGAATCTTCCTCCCCAGAATATGTATTTCTTCTTTTCACTGGCTATTAGTGATGGAAATAGAAATAAAGAAAAAATATAAAATCACCATGGTGAATTTTTAAATAATAAATGTTTTGGGTCATCCTATTTAATTTTTGGTATGTTAAAATGTTTATGTAATATCTTGGATCAGAATGTATATATTGTTATTGAAATATTAATTTGTTTAAATATAGGTTTGTGCGATCGTAATGTAAATGTGATTCAAACATTAATTGTGGAGTGTAACCTGGATGGAAGGGGGAGATAACTTAGATTTTGCGCAAATTTTAAAATTCCAAATGTTTGTAAAAGTTTTAAATTTTCTTTATTTAAAATAGTTTAACAAACATTGAAACAATGTAGTTATCATATAATGCTATTTTAAACGATAACCCTTCGTTTTATGGCCTTTTAAGTGCTTTGGTATGAGTAATTGACAAATACTGAAATAGCATTGTACGAAATTGAAAAGGAAAGAAAAAATAGTTTTTAAAATAATCAATGACAGTGTGGGCCAAATGGAGAACTTTGGTTAAGAAATGTTGATATGTACATATTTGTTGCAAATGAAAAGACACACTGTCGCATGAAATTAGTATCCAAAAAATAGTTACAGAATAGGAAGGGCTGAGCTCCGCCCGAAGACCGAACGTGGTTATGTTTAAAATGAGGATGTTACGTAACAGTAGGTTTATAACTGTAGGTGGGGTAGGTCTATTCCAAACTGAGTGCATGTATCATTCACATCACATACATGTATGCTTGTTATGTAATTTAATGACATAATTTCAAAATAAGAGGATATTTGAGTTCAAATATGAATTTATAAGTATGGAAAGAAACTTAATACAAATCTCAAAATATACACTATTAATATGCCCAGCATCAAGTGTATACTTTCACAACAATAAAGCAAGTGTGAGATATCAAGCTGTTTCAGATTTTCCATTTCAGAATTTAAGAAATTCCGTTTCATTTTGTGTTCCATTGAATTATTTTCCATTAAACACACGCATGAAGAAAAAAGCAACAACAACAATAAAAATAAATAAATTTAAAACAAAAACCAAACATGAATTGAACCTTGTTTAATAATAATTATATCATGGGTTTTTTATGAAAATCTCCAATAATTAGAATCGAATACATAAAACTGACTTTAATTGTATCATAAATTTCATTTACCAAACGTGAAAACCAATTTTCATCATTTTAAATTATGATGAACATTAAAAATAAATCAACCCAAAATATGTAATAAATCTTTAACTTGCATAAATGTTGGAGAATTTGAGAAAAAAATACATTTAAAAAAAACAAAAAACGTCTGGTTCTTTCTGTTAAATCGACGGAAGTATACGAACCAAACAATTGGTGATGATCTGTGCGCAAAACTAATTTGGTGTGACACATACAGATAACAGTGTAGTCAAGTATCAAACTTTTTTTTCCAACTGATGCTGGAAAATCTGTTTAATTAATAAAATGTGCTATTTGGAGATGAGTAATAATGTTTTCGGAGAAAATCGGGAATTCCATTTCAGATAGTTTTTTCTGCAGTTCTGTCCACATTTCTGTTATTGCGGAAAATCAGTGCCTCTACACAAGATATTTTAATTGAGCCATTTCGAATCAGTTTTTTTTTCACCTTTAACAATTTCAAATTTCAAGATCAGAACTCCTCGTGTGGCAAAATAAATGGGTACAAAATGTTTTTGCAGCTGCAAAAATATTCAGAAGTTTTAAAATAACAGCTAATGGAGGAATACCCATCACGTGATTCGAAATATATACATCAATGGAAAACAAAACGTTATTTTTTTTCCAATTTATTTGTCCATGAGCATAATTCATAATTATTTTAAAAATATTGATAATAAGTGAGATGCAGTGGTTATGTAAGTAGCGGAATGAAGTATTTCTATGGACAAATCAAATATTAATATTTAAAATTAATTCTTTGTTTGGAAATTAATTAGGTCACAGGTCCGTGGGAGTATGCATTTAAGTCTGGTTCAGCCATACCTCTATATGCTGGCAAAAATATTTCATAGCTATATCATATCACCTCATTCCTTTTGCTTTGCCACACTACAGTGACTATCACTTTAAATATTACACTTTTCTTGTTATCCCATGTTATGTTTCAATACACCATACTTATTTTGAACAGTATATTTCAATCAGTATTTGTATAATGAGATCCCGTCATTGCTTCATATTTGCTAAATCAAACACCACATTTAATGCTATCCTGTCTGGGAAAGATCTCTTATTTTAAAAAAAGAAAATACAAAAATTTAGTTTATATGTATTGATGCTTCATTTTTTCATACTCTGCCTGCAGTTCAGACAGCTTGAATGTCTATGCCAGTATGCTTGATTTCTGACTAAACATGTACACGTATAACAACACACATTTTAAGTTAAAACTACAATATATTATAATTTATTTACTGATTTCTGTCTGTAGGCTAAGAAGATGCAATGGCTGAGAAAGATTCCAGCTTGCCAGTGTTTGAGTTTCATGACCAAGAATTCTGGGGGTTAGACTTTTGCTTCCGGACGTTCAACAAAATGTATATTAAAGACATCATTCAGCTTGAAGAATATCCAACATTTCAGGGTAAAAAGATAAAATGGATTACATGCATGCTTTCTAGGGATTGTTTAATGATACCCCAGCAATTTGTTTATTCAGTGGCTATTAGGTGTCAAATATACAGTGTTTGCAACTCATGGTGTACAGAGGAAACCTGTAACTGTTACATAGGCTACACTTTCTGATTAGCAGATAGGGTTCTTTTATGTTTTAGTTTTTTTGCAGGCAGGATAGTACATACCACATCCTTTGTTATACCACCTCCATTTGTTATTACTCAAAAAAAAAATGATAACGGAATGTTATCTTATGTCACACATAAATCTGGTAATTTGGAGTGATAGTTATGGGTTGATTTCTTAACATATTACTCACCATGTTGTCTAAAAATTACTTAAGAACAGCCTGTTTTGTTAGTTCGCATAAATCAGGTTTATATTGAGTTTGTTGAACATGTATTATTCATGCAGATCTACCTACTATTCCGGTTTCTCCGTAATATGTCCAGACAGACACCCCAAACTATGGAATTCTGGCAAAACAGTCAAACTTTCTGCTCACTGGCCGAGTTGCCTAGATTTTTATTTATTATTTTTTTGCATAACTTCCTGTGTGAAGGTCGAATGACATTGCACATGCTGTATTGTACATTTAATAAAGTTTCATGTACATTACAGCAATAGATTTGTTGATAGAATTAGAAAACATTAATGCAAATGATAAATTAACATCTTGAAAGAACAATTCCGTTATCATGTGTGATGCATTCCTGACAGAACTCTTAAATTTCCTGATAAATCATGTTTATCGGCCCTAGATTCCTGAAAGGGTTTTCTATGGGTTGGCAGGTCTGTTCATTGTTAAACAATCTTGTAATGTTATTAAAATTCAAACATTAAAATTAAAATTTTATAAGTTTTAGGAAATCCATTTAATACTATTGTTATTTTTATTTATCACAACATATATTTATTTAATAGTATTACAGTAACATAATTATTTTACTATCATGTCAGTCTGTTTATACATAACTTGTATTTTGTAAGGAAATACTAACTGATTTACTTGGTACCAAGAAAGACTATGATGAAATTTATTCTAAATTTTACTATTTGAAGGAAACTTAAAATGTTTATTTAATATGTTAATTCAGGTGCATTTGCCTACAAGAATCATCCCATCTACAAAGTGGATGTCCTTGGAACTGTTGTCAGAGTGGAAGAAAGAAGCAAATTATTTGTATATGCAGGTGTTTATTTCACTTTGTTGATCTTCAGGGGAGTGCACATGTTTGGCTTGTGCAATTCCAAAATGAGGTGCTTCAGACTTGTAATCCTGAAGAAGTAAAAAAAATATTTTTAATAGTCGGTGCTAATAATTTTGTGTGTGTGGATTTTTGGGGAAGGGGGAGTTAAAAACAAATTTATAATTTTTTTATTATTATTATTTGTTTTTAGGATATACTTGAAAATATATTCATTACTAAAATGAAGTAAAACAATATGTTATAAAATTACAAGAAGTATAACAATAAAAAAAATTAAAAATTGCGATGTCAACTGATACATTTTCTTGCTTAACAGTTGATGATGGTACTGGTGTTATTTCTTGTTCCTGTTGGAAAAATAATGATGATAACACAACAGGTAGGATTATTGGATTGTAAACAAATTCATTAAAAGTATTTATATTGCCAATCCATTAATTTAATGTCTTACCAGTATATTCATCCAAAACACAAATACTGTCGCTATACTTTTTCATGAGTTACTGGTATCAAGAGAAACAGTTTTATCTTCAACTCAGTTTTAAAAACCATGTCAGCATTTTTCATTTCAGGTTTAGTCAGAAAACATTTGAGACATGTTTCCAATATTTTTAATGCAAAGATATCTAGTCTAAGAACATATTACCACACATTTTGTTTCTATGTTTAGACACCTATCTATTTATACATTATCTTTGTCATGTGTTAGGTTAATTGACTTAATATAGGCCTCCATATTTATCCCCAGAAGAAAGAAATGTATTTTTGGAATTTGGAAAAATGCATTCAAGCTACACCTGTTTGCAACAGTTTACATGTAGTATTATCATGAGAATTTGTTTATTATTTAGATTTTATGTTCATTAATTATCTATACTTTATCTTTTAATCATTTCAAAAGTAAAAGTTAATTTTTATAATGCTCTATAATGTTTTGTATATATATATTAAGATCAGGCATACAGATTTCAGAGTTTACCGGCTTCACTGCAGTTTAAAGTGAACACTATCCAGTCTAGTGCTTTGGAGAATGGAGGATACCAGCTTGGAGATTTGGTTAATATTCGTGGAAAAATTAAAGTATTTCGAAACATGAATGAAATATCTGCTTCATACCATTGTATCCTTTTAAGATAATATTTTGTTTTATTGGTTTACTTTTGATTTTTGTTTTCTTATGTCTGATTTAAACAGGAAAGCCTCAGATGGATGTGGATCATTAAGAATGATTTAATTTTAATTTTTTTAAATTTAGTAAACAAACTTATAAGACTTATTTTTGAGGTAATATGCTAACAATGTAATACATAATATTATATTTTTAATATTTCTTTCAAAAATACTAAATTTGTTGTCTTCCACAGTAATGTTATTGCTGGGAAGAATTAAAACAAAAACAAATATTATATTGAAGAGCTGACAAAAGTGTTATTTATTTTTATTTTGTTATTATTATTATTATTTTATTATTGTTTTTAAAAAATATATTATTTAAAAAAAGATTATATATATATTGATGTGTGTGTCTGTGTGCGTGCACCTGTTTGTTTTTGGATTTTATGAAATTCCTTTATAAATGTTTAGCTAAAATAACAAATCCTGTGGCTGAAGTTTTGAGAATGACAGAACTTCCTTTGTTGTATAGACAGTTTTATGATAAGCCATTTCAGCTGCCACACAAAGTTAAGCAGGAGATGGCTTTGATAGCTAAGGAAAAGGAAACGGGGCAAAAAAGTGAGGTAATACTGGATTATTCACACAGTATATTAGAAATTGACATTGAGCTTTAAAATCCCATTCACAGAGCTGTATTAATTTTTATATGCAACACATAATGTACTATTTGATATTAATTTATTTATATGTAACTTCCTCATGGAGGTGTGGTGGGACGTCAGATTCTCAAGTTTAAGATGGTGGTTCAAAACCTGTTTGAGGCTGGCTCACACTTGACCATGTGTCAGTATTACCAAATGTTTGACATCCAATAGCTGATGATTAATAAATCAATGTGCTCTAGTGGTGTTGTTAAACAAAACAAAAAATCCTCATGGAGGTGTGACTGGTCTCTTCAGGTGGGTATTTTAATAAACAATAAAAAACTAATTTAATTAAACATAATTATATGTTCATCCTAATGAGATACCAGTTTTGATTTACACATTGCCAATGGAAAAATGTAGCAGGTTTCCTCTAATTGTCAAAATTACCAAATGTTTGACGTCCATCCATTAATCTTCAGTGTGATCTAGTGATGTCGTTAAACAAAATACAAGCTTTTCTCTTACACATGTAGTTCCTTATCATAAAATGGTTCATCTCTAATTTGAAATACGGAGTAATGAGTGATTATTATTACACATTTTTGTTCATTATCTGCATGTTTAATTTATTCGTTTTTGTTTTGTTTTGTTTTTTCAGTTACGTATAATCCGAGAGCTTTGTGATGCAGTGAAAACTCATTTGACAGGAGCTCCTTCAATACACACATTTACTACACAGGACATGAGTAGAGTGAAAAGTGTACAGTCTATTTTAAAACAAACAAGTGAGACCACAGTAAGTGTTGTTAAAGTATTTAGTCTATTTTAAGCCATTTAGACAAAACAAGAATATGCATTATGTTCATTCTTTCTCAACAAACACTGATGTAGTACATTAACAGCTATATAATTATGAACAAATCATTTGTTGTGCATGGTGCTTGCCACAGCCATAATATATTTACTGCTGACAACTATTCTTGTAGATGTAAGTGTACAACATGTTGCCACTATGAGTATACCTGTAATGTGAATGTACCAGATTTTGCTACTATGACTATGAGTATACTTGTAATATGAACGTACCAGATTTTGCCACTGTGAGTATACTTGTAATATGAATGTACCAGATTTTGCCACTGAGTAATCTTGTAATATGAATGTACCAGATTTTGCCACTGTGAGTATACTTGTAATGTGAATATACCAGATTTTGCTGCTATGAGTATTCTTGTAGTAATTCCAGTAGTACAGTATTGTAAATTAAAGGTGTCGGCATCATGATAACTTCTTAATTAATATGTTTGTTGGCAATGGGGATTCCTATAAATTGATTTCTGTACCTTATTTTTAGTTAATAGGTATACTCATAGTAGCAAAGGAAAGAAAGCCAGTGTTTTATGTACAGCAGTCAACATGTTAAATTGTAAAGTAGTTTAGTGTTTATCAATCATAATTTCACTTCTTTGTAGTACGTCAGAGAATTCAGCTCTGCTTCCAATGGTGTGAAGATGGGCTTGAAACCTAAACAGTGTCGTGCCTTCTTATTGTTAAAATACAAATTCATGTTTATATACTTGATACTGCAAGAAGCTGTCTGAACGTTGATCTTGACCAGTGGTGATATCAGTTTTAGGAACCATTCCATCAGATACACAAGACCATACACAAATCTGTATGGTAGATGTATTCTGGACAGTTTAAAATTCCTGTTTCTTAGATAAGGCAACATGAACTGGAATGTGTTCATAACTGGCGTGTCATCAGGGACAAAATAATACAACCCGCCAACTTGAGCCTGTGATTTGAGAGTTGTGTCAGCACAGATAAAAGCCCATGCTGTGTTGCCAACATAGGCCTGCTGGAATAAGGCTGATCCATTGCCCACACTGATCATTACTCCACTGTTAGCACTGGCTCGTCTCAGACCATTGATCACATAGTAGGGGTCGCCTTCTCCATACATTACATTGGCTCGCAGAGAAATTGTTCTCAGTTGTTTCCCTGAAATGTAGAAAATGATAATGTTTCCTAATTTGTTAGAATCCCTTGCTTGTCCTCTATATTAACATGTGGTTCCATAAATTAAAAAGATACAGTATGTTAGGGAGCTTTATTTCTGTGATTTGCTTAGAGTTGCAATGTGTGTTTGTCATTTGGTCATATGAAGTACTTTTATATACTTATAAAATACTTTTAGACAGTCCAATTTATGAGTAGAAGGATACATGTGTGATTTGTTTGTATAATGTCTATGATTCACTCATTCTTAGTACACATGAGTTGCAGTTTTACTATGCAATCAACCTCAGTCCACCCACAGTATATGAAATTCTAGATCATTCACAGTATGACAGAACATACCATTTTGCAATCTTTCTCCATGAGCTGCCAAGACAGCTTGCTCTCCTCTGTGCTTTGTGTCAGGGTAGCCTGGGAAGAGGAACTCTTTGGGGATGGTGGTATTTTCTTCATCGCCATTAATAATCTCATTGTGACCAATCACAACATCAACTGTACTACAGAAAACCAGCCGTTCAACATTTTCCAACAGACATGCTGTTACAATATTCTTTGTTCCTGAAATTTATCAAAAATTATAATAAATATATGAAAACTTAATCATACATGTATGATACAATTTTTTAAAGTTATTTCATACACAGTATTTTATTAAATTTGTTAATTAAATTTGAAAACTAAAGGGATTCATAATAATTATTACCTGTGACATTGATGTCCTCCATGCTCTTAATATCTGGAAATGTCCCAAAACTGACCAATCCAGCAATGTGAAACACAGCATTAACTCCATTACAGGCTCGTCTAGTTATTTCCATGTCCTGTATGCTACCAACAAATGAAGTCACTCTCTTTACCTCTGTGCTACCTGATTGAAATAAGAACTCTATGTATATCCAATATTTTCTTTCTCATTTCCATTCATAATATAATTATTTGAATAAAATTATAAATGTGTTTGTATGCATGCTTGACAGTTGGTGCTGTGTTTTGTATTTTGTAATGGGGTAGGGTATTGACTTTAGTGTCTCTCATAGGCAGAACTGTTCCTGGAAGGTATTTGTGATACTAGGGTTCTCAAAGAAAGGAATGTTTGCTTACTCACGCCAGTTTGTTGTTTAATCAGTAGTTATTAGGTGTGACATATGGACTCAAGATCTACAGATAAAACTTGCTGCTATCACATTAGCTGTCTTTTCAGTTAGAATCAAGGAGTATTTCATATGAACTTACCATATAGAGATGACAGCACAGTGCTGGCCGTAAGCCAGTTGAACCAATTGCATCCCAATGGGGCCCTGCACCCAAGGGGCCCTATGCTAGGGTAATTTACAATAGTCTTGTCAAGTTAAACTGCCCCATAAAAAGAGCCAAAATTGTTCCCAACTCTGTGACAACACATATCATTGCCTTTGCTACACCAGGTATAGACAGTTTGGTGGATTGAGAAACACCCCAGTGGTTCCACTGAAAGGAGGTTTCTGAAATATAGGTCACAACTCTTGTGATTCAGAATAACAATGTTTCTGATAGGCTAAAGCTGTTTGCTAGTTTGGAGTAGACCAAATATTTCTTTCTTTGTAATGCTTTTCTCATGTTTTTATCATTTGGATATTTTATACATATTATAGCATGCATGTTTGTATTGTATAATTTTATTTATTTATTATAGTAAGCAAGTGAAAATAAACAAATAAATATAAAATATTCTAGTGATAAAATATGAATATGGAAGACGTGAAAGTATTTTTGATACCAAAATGGAGATTATTATAAGCAAAAGAGTTTTTAATAGGCTATGTATTTTTTTAATAGGTTGTATCTTTCATAAAAAAAAAAAAAAAAATGAGAATACATTTATTTTATATAACCACCATTTGTATACTAACCAAGTTGATTGACATAAGGTTTGATATCGAGCACTCTGATTTCACTGACATGTGGCGCACTCTGCTGGAGCAGTTTGATGACATGTTGGCCTAGGAAACCAGCACCACCTGTTACCAGAATCACATCACCACTAACATGTTCCTTCTTTAATCTGTGGACAAAAAATAAAACTGTTTATTTTGAGTAATGCAGATCATCATTGTTTTGTTAAAATGATGTTTTTAAAACATTATGTATCATTATAAATAAATAGTTGAGAAGACCACCAAACATTTATGCTATAAAAGTGGAAAGTTCTTTGTCATTGTACTGACTACTAAACATCTGAACTCAAATAAAATGTTCTAATGTGAGGCATCATTTTATTTGTAAGTAAATCATAAATGGAGTAGGAGAGTAAAAATTCATGATATTACATTACGTAAATGTTATAGAGACCCTTTAAATATTAATTGTCAATGCATCATGGGTAATCCTTTGGTTGATATTTTTCTATTTTAAAACTAGTTTTACCTGTTACTGAACCATTATAAAAACTTTAGACACTTACATGCTATTAGAAGTGTTTTTTGACACCATACATTCCATGTTTTTCCACCAGACAAACTTGCACAGTATTCGTCTTGAGAACATTCAGTAAAACTTGGTAAATCAAAAGTAGTAAAAAAAGGTGATTTTTAATTATGACTATTATAGTAAATTTGACTATTGCTATAGCATTGTGATAGTTAAAATAACTATTGCAATAATATTTTGAATATTAAAATTGATAAATAAGTGATATCAATAAATATACAAATTTAATGCAAATATATTTACGTTATCTTTGAATGTTTAGTGCATATGTCACTTGTCACAAAAGATACAATATCCTTGGACATTATCTGGATGAGTTATGTTACTTGTTAGCAGTGTGTTAGTGACACGTTTTGTATACTCAACCAAAAAAGAAAGTATGACTAATCGATAGTCATTTATTTCATAAACCAAATGACATTCATGGCAGACATTTTGGAATTAGATAACCACATCATTTAGGAGGAGGTGTGTATGTGTGCAGTAAATTGAGTAATATCACAAGTTGCGCACATGTTTGGGACTCACATTACTGTGATCACTCCATGAAACACAAATATTTCAAAATGCATACTTTCTTTTTTGGTTGAGTATATATAATACATTTACAATTAATGAAAACATTTTGGTGTAGGTTATGAACATTGTGCATCTGAGTTTTTGTTTTGAAATGTGTGTTATGTCGAAGTCCTTTTTTTTTTGTTGTAATTTGTCTTCAATTCACAAAGAAATCTTTCAACCATATCCTTAAAAATAATTTTATATATCTGGTCTGGCAGCAATGTTTTTGAATATTGAAATTCCCTTTTTTTTTTACTTGTAATGGTGATTTTTGATATTTGAAATAAATTGTTATTTTATTAAATTAATTCCTTTGAAAAACAATTTATGTTAGGATATACACGTAGTAGTATGATTGTAATGTTTATTCTTGATATACAGATATAATTATGTAAAAGATAAATAACAAAGTTCCTACCCAATGTTCGCTGCTCACAGCCTCCACCACATCTGACAGTTGGCACCTGTGTTCACACGGCTCTGTATGTATTCTCTGGGAATATTCATCTGAACTATTGATTTATTTCATATTAATCCCTCAAGCAGATCTGTCAGTGTTAATCAGCAGCCTGATCATTAGCTAAATACTCACTGCATTACTGACTGACTAAATACTGTATACAGTATATACATGTAGTTAATTTATTAGTTTTGTGAGATTTATTTTACTTTCATGCTTTTCAATTTAAAAAAAAAAATGTTTGCTTATTTTTATACCAAACAACAAAAGAAGTAAAATTTGTTTCTTCATTCTAATTTTATTTGGTAAATATAATTTTTTTTTTTTTTTTTTATTGTTTATTAAGAGAGAATTTTTTCATATTAAACTGTTTCCTTTTAATATGAGGCTATATATAATTCTATTTGTGTGACCACCCATATTTAAAAAGATGTACATCCCAGCATGTTGTTTATTTAGCAGCTATTAGGTGTCAGACATTTTATGCTTTGTGACTCAGGGTCTTCAGAAGAAACCTGCTACCACCACTTAGGCTACTTTTTCCAATTACCTGTAGCAGCAAGGGATATTTTATATAATTATGCACTTTCCTACAGATGGGACAGTATATACTACAGCCTTTGATGAACCAGTTTGGACCATGAAAAAGAAAACAAGGAAGGGATACATTCACATGACAACTATTTTCAACAGTATTTATGAATAAATCTGACAAATTTAACCCATACAGACTAAGTGCCCTACTAGTTTTTATATGAAAACATAAGGTGTAAAATACTAGTACATGGATGTCAAGGAATATTGTTCCAAACCAAAAAATTAATTTTAATTATAGTTCTTTGAAACCTAGTGTTAAATAATTATCCTCTTTGTTCATACAGTAACTCCTAATGTTATTAGCATGTTATTTTCTAACTTCATTTTTGTATTTAACGTTAATGGATTTTTCAACAAAGACTTTTATTTTAAACTGTTACTATACACAGTAGTTTGACATGAAACATTTCTCCTGCTATGTTTGTTAAACAAATGTTTATTTGAGATAGAGTTAAGACCTTTCTTTACAAAAACAGATCTGAATAAAATTGTGGTGTGTTCAGTTACATTCATATTCTGGTCCCAGCTGCAGGAACAATAACTCCAGCTGTGTTGCTGTCTTAATTTGCTATAGTTGTCTGACATTCTCATTCCTAATCACCACAACGATCCACATGGGGGTGAACAATTCTCTATTGTTTGTCTGTGTCCACAGACTTGCTCAGTATGCAAGATTATGTAGTGTGTAATATTTTTTCAGGATATAGTTAACAACGAATAACACATTTGGTGAAAACACAGAAAATAAAACCGTGAAATTATCCCTATTCTAAAAAATATGTTTTTGAAATTTAGTTATTATTTTAAAATTGTTTATTTTTTTTAAAGTTAGTCTTCTTTATCAAGAAAAAAAGCCTCCCCAACCCCATCATTGTCATATTCTGTTTCTGGGTACAATAAAAGTTTCAAAAAAAAAAAAAAAAGTTGATCCTAACCTAAGTGTATTCAAGATGAAACATTATTCACATACAACTTATAAAACACCCAGATCAGCCCTTGCCTATAGCTGTTGTCTATAATGTTTAGGTACATGGTGTTGACATGTACAGTTGCTGTGTTGTCTATTCAGTAATTAACTTTTTAATTTTAGACATCAACTCATGGTTCCCTGGTAGCCAAAACACTTAACATTCTGGAAGAAGAACATGGAATCATCTGTCGACGTACAGATACGCCATCTACATTGTACATGTATGAGGTACTGTATTGTTTCCTTAACTTATAATAATGATTAAAGTAAAGTTTGTTTTATTTAACAATGCCTCTGCAGCATTGAATTTTATTTTATCATCAGCTACTGGATGTCAAACATAAGTATGGTAATTCTTACATGAAACCTGCTGCTGCTACATAGGCTACAGTTTCTGATAAGCAGCAAGGGGTCTTATATATGCACTTTCACAATGACAGCAGCACATACCACAGCCTGGACCAACGTTTGGAATGGAAAATAGCTCAGACTGCAAATGGGTCTACTGAGAAGGATCGATCCGATGACTGACTGCTTCACAGGTGGACATACTACAGCTTGAGTTACATTTCATTCCCCACCCAAAAAAAAAGAAGATTAAAGTTTACTAAAGTGATGTAAAACAAACACTACTTTATCGTCTAGAAATAAGTGGCTGGTCAAGGACACTGACCGGTACAAATTTGTCATTTTGGAAGGTTTGACAGTCGCATAGTTAATTGTGTCTGTCATTTTGTCAGACACTCATGTTTTAACTTTTAGTAAAAATAACATTTCTGTATAAAATCAACTTGATGTAGCTTGTGTTTGTTGAATAAATTGTGAAGAATTAAATAGTAACAAGCATACATCATAAAAACTAAATTGTGTATTTTGTTTAAATTGTTCATATTAAATTATGTGTCAGGAACATTTTTTTTAATGTCCGGCACAAACTGACTGATGCTGGACATTTTGACCAGCTGAACTAAAATAATTATTTCCAGGCCAGCTTGCCTATCACTTGTATAAAATAATTCAGTTATTTTGTATTTTAACATAAAAATAAATGATCAAATTTCATTGTTATGCATGGTGAATATAAAATTCGGCCTCGTTTCTTTAAATACCGGTTTGACATGTATGCGTGAACTATTTGACATTGTATAACATAACACTGATATGAATGTGAATACACTTCCATTGTTATGTATAGTAGTAACTATAAAGTTCAGCCTCGTTTCTTTAAATACCAGTTTGACATGTATGCGTGAACTATTTGACATTGTATAACATACCAGTGTATGAATGTGAATACACGTTCTCAGAGTTATCTGATTATCACTTGACTCCACAGACATTCCAGGAATTCCATAACTCCAAGTGATGATGTTCTCAATCAGCTTATTATAATCTGATAAACAGGTTTTATAAAGCATATTGGAGTGGAATGTAGCTCAAACTGTAGCGTGGTGTCCAGCTGTAAAGCAGTCAGTTGTTGGATTGATCCTTCTCATTGGACCCATCTGCAGTTTGGGCTATTTTCCATTCCAATCAGTGATCCACAAATGGTTCATCAAAGGCAATGGTATCTGCTGTCCTGTCTGTGGGATAGTGCATATAAAAGACCCCTTGCTTCTTATCGAAAAAAATAGCCTTTGTAGCAGCAGCGGGTTTCCTCTAAATAAATATGTCAGAATGACCATATGATTAACGTATGATAGCCGATGATAATATAAAAATCAATGTGCTCTAGAGGCATCGTTAAATAAAACAAACTTTACTTTAAATAAGATATTAGACATTGAAGACTCAGTCCAGCAAGATTTTTTCTTTCATCCAACTGGCATTGGCTTCAGTTTATTTGAAACAGAATTTTTTTGTCATGGAAAAAGAAAAAAGATTGTTTTTTTACTGACACCCGATCACATTGTTTGATCACATGTATTTATGACATATGGTCTACAGAAGAAATGAACTATAACAACATGCTATACTCTCAAGTATTAGATATTAACCATAGATTGCCCCTAATAGTTGATATTTATTTTTTGTTGTGCCAAAGAGGTGGAGGGGGGTTGGTAGTTAATCATAATATCAATCAATCTTCAGTATCTGCTCAAGATGTCTTTGGAATTAACTAAATGTATTAGGTGTAAAAATACAATATCTGTAATACATGGTCTACAAAAGAAACTTGTTGCTGCCTCATATCCTATTCTTTTCTTTATTAGCAGAAAGAGGTTTTATTTGCATTTTTCCACAAACAAGACAGAACATACAACACAATTTTGTTTGTAAGTTATGTTTTACTGTCTGGAACAGTAAATATTTAATGGTTCCACTTAGGAACCAAAGCATCTGACTTAAATGAGATGGTTCACAAATGGACCCGTTAAATTATGTCACATTCCTACCGGCCCTGGTAAAAAAAGTAAAGTTTGTTTTATTTAACGACGCCTTTAGAGCACATTGATTTTTATCTTATCATCGACTATTGGATGTCATACATATGGTCATTCTGAAATATGTATTTTAGAGGAAACCCACTGCCGCCACATAGGCTACTCCTTACTATAAGCAGCAAGGGATCTTTTATATGCACCGTCCCAAAGACAGGAAAGCACATACCACGGCCTTTGATAAATCAGTTGTGGACCACTGGTTTGAACAGAAAATAGCCCGAACTGCAAATGAGTCCACTGAGAAGGATCGATCCGATGACCAACTGGTTCACAAGTAGACACGCAATGGTTTGAGCTAGATCCCGCTCCACCGGCCCTGGTAGTACAGTGGTATAGCTATAGGACTTGGGACTGGTAGGTACTGGGATCAAATTTCAGTTGAGGCATGACATTTTTAATCTCAGTATTGACTTCAACATAGAGGGAGTGCTCTGCAAATCTCAGTTAGAAGGTACATGTACCTATACCACTTACTGGTTGATTAAAGGTCGTGGTATGTGCTATCCTGACTGTGGGATAGTAGTTATAAAAGATCCCTTGCTGCTTTTCAGTAAGAGTAACCTCATTAGTGTGGTAGCAGTGGGTTTTGACTCTCCTACTAACATTAACCTCTGTCCAGACAGTATAGGAACTGAAACATGTTCCCAGGACAGTGTGCTTGAACATTAATTGGCTATAGGGCTTGAAAATAAGTAAAACCATTACACTCTTGAGTAGTTTGTTTTATTTAACGACACCTCTAGATCACATTGATTTTTATCTTATCATCAGCTATTGGACATCAATCATATGGTCATTCTGACATATATCTTTAGAGGAAACCCACTGCCACTACATAGGCTACTCCTTCTGATAAGCAGCAAGGGATCTTTTATATGCACCATCCTAAAGACATGACAGCACATACCATGGCCTTTGATAAACCAGTTGTGGACCACTGGTTGGAATGGAAAATAGCCCAAACTACAAATTGGTCCATTGAAAAGGATCGATCCGACGACTGACCGGTTCACAGGCAGACTCATTACCGTTTGAGCTAGATCCCACTCCCTGGTTAAAGAAAATTTAGATTCTTACATATATTGATGTGATAATCCATGGTAAGAAAATGGAAACATGCTTTTCAAATTTCATGACTCAAAACATAAAACACAAGTTTTACAATATCTATGGTAAAAGGAACTTTTTATGCCTACATAGACTGATTAACAGCAAGCGCCGATGCAGGATTTTTGAAAGTGGTGGTCCATTGATGATGGGTAACAGAAAAAAAACCAATTCGACCCCTGTGTCTACATAGACTGATTAGTCCATGGAAAGAAAACAGAAACATGCTTTTCATGACTTAAAAACACGAAACACACATTTTGCAACATCTGTGGTTAAAGCAACTTTTTTATGTCTACATAGATTGATTATTCCATGGAAAGAAAATAGAAACATGCTTTTCATGACTTAAAACACGAAACACACATTTTGCAACATCTGTGGTTAAAGCAACTTTTTATGTCTACATAGATTGATTAAAGTTCCATGGAAAGAAAATGGAAACATGCTTTTCATGACTTAAAACACGAAAGACACATTTTGCAACATCCAGGACCATATCCTCTAAAGGAGAGGCAAGGGGGGGGAGGTGGTGGTGGAGTTGCCCATCTAAGAATCTCAACTTTTTAATTTTTTTTACTCCAGAAAATAGCATACAGATTTTTTTACTCTAGAAAATAGCATACAGATTTTTTTACTCTAGAAAATAGCATACAGATTTTTTTACTCTAGAAAATAGCATACAGATT
>JAULBS010075387.1:0-20415 GCA_032355785.1 Symmetromphalus regularis
GTGGTCCACAACTGGTTTATCAAAGGCTGTGGTATGTGCTGTCCTGTCTGTGGGACAGTGCATATAAAAGATCCCTTACCGCTTATCGGAAGGAGTAGCCTATGTGGCGGCAGGAGGGTTCCTCTAAAGACACATGTCAGAATGACCATATAATTGACGTCCAATAGCCGATGATAAGATAAACATCAGTGTTAAATAAAACAAACTTTATTTTATTTATTACCATAGTTTATGGAACATTTTGCACAACAAGCACCTGTTTTTGTCAACAATTTGATCCTTTTGACTCTGGACTATCTGGTTCATGGTTTTCCCATACTGATCTACTTTTACGTAGACAGGGGTTTATCCACAATTTTTCACCAGGGTTCTATGGCTGAAGGGATTGTGAAAATTAGCGCAATTTTAGTCATAATTGGGAAGGTTTTTTTTCACACCACTGAATTTATGTAACTGTAATACAGACCTCTCAGCCTCAAGGCACTGGAAACCTGGACACTGAAACCCCAAAACCTGGAGATTGACCTATTCATACATAATCAAGTTCTAAATAAAATAAAATGGTTGTTCTTTTGTGTAGAAGCAATAAAAGTACATCATGAGTTTAATAACACAACATTTAATGTTCTTTGTTACAGCTTTAAAGCAATTTGACACATGCAGTTGACGATAGTTTATGCTTTGTGTTCAGCATTATATGCTGCTGCTGCTTTTTTTTAACTGTTCAATAGCGAGTGTATATATTAAAAATAGCCACATATGTTTAACGTACATTCATGAACATAATTTTTTCATGTAAATAGGCGGACGTATGTTTAAAAAACACCTACGTTAAACATTTGATAAAAGTATTTTTCATATAAATGTTAAAATACGTTAATGACATACACAATAACATGGAAAGGGCTTCTGTAGATATTTATAAATTTCACTGTTGTTATGGACACCATCTTCGTTGCTAAGGAAGGTATATTTAATTTGATTTTTTAAATATCCATTATACATTTCTGAATCAAGTACACATAGAATCCAACAAAGGCCACTTTTCTAATTACTTTAGACAACTGTTTTATCATTGTTAAGAACATTTGCTAAGAACACCTTGTTGATTGATTACAAGGGAAAAAAACACTATAAATACTTATATATGTTAAACGTACGTTAAACATGCATTTTCAAACATGTTTAACATAATGTATGTTCAACATATGTTTAACATATGTTGCCAATTCGCATGTGAAACATATGGCTATTTTTGCTGTATTGAGCTGAACTTGAAACTGACATTTTTGAAAACCCATTATATTTTGGCGGCTTACCGTGAGACCAGGAGATTTTGCTTAAAATTGTGAGTCTCACAGCAAAACCGTGAGACTTGAGAGGTCTGGTAATATTATATTTGTTAACCAATTTGGGAATTTATTGTCCAGAATAAATCCCTAATAGCCATAGATAATGCATAATTTAAACAAAAGACAATTTGTCACAGATATAAATAAAACACATTTTCAAAATCTGCGGATGGAAATAGCCAGTTTATAAATAATTATTGGCGAAGATTTGAGTTTTAAGATATGACTGACGTCAGCTGACTGGACTTGATATATACAATATTAATTTATGGATTTTATAAAAAATAATGGGTTTATGTGGTGTGAGTTTGATTTTCCTGAGCACTACTGGCACTGTCTCTAATTGCATTAAAATTAACAGGACAGGACTTACATGTAATTTACTTTAGGTTGGTTCCATTGAATAAAGTATAGATGTTTTAGACAATCCCAGTTTCCAGTGCTCATCAAATTAATTGTGTCTTAGATAATATATATAAATATAAAAATTTATGTTACTATTGTAAGCTGGTTAATTGATTTATTTATTTTTTTAAAATCTTTTCTCTGCACAACAGGGATTACCAACCTCTGATAACATATATAGGGATTATAAATATATAGTCTTAAAAAATAGTAGGGGAACCTGAAATATTAATGTTAATATCAACTATTAGAGTGAACATATGTTTTGATGACAGACATCCTAGCAAAAGAACTTTCAGGTATATTTATTGTCAAGGACATAAAAGGGAGATGTGTCGGAGCGGGATCTAGTCTGCCTGTGAACCGGTCGGTCGTCGGATCGATCCTTCTCAGTGGAATCATATGCAGTTTGGGCTATTTTCCGTTCCAACCAGTGCTCCACAACTGGTTTATCAAAGGCCGTGGTATGTGCTGTCCTGTCTATGGGACGGTGCATATAAAAGACCCCTTGCTGCTTATCGGAAAGAGTAGCCAATGTGTCGGCAGCAGGTTTCCTCTAAATACATATGTCAGAATGACCATATGATGACGTCCAGCAGCCGCTGATAAGATTAAAAATCAATATGATCTAGAGGCGTCGTTAAATAAAACAAACTTTACTTTTGGGAGATGTGTCCATCAACATCAGAGACCACCGACCACATTAGCAGAATTTGGTCAGATGCCGCAATAGGAGTCGAACAGACTCCCTCAAATAGCCATTGAGAGAATCATATGCAGTATGCCTCATCGACTGAATGAATGTCAGACACAGCATGGCGGCATCACCCACTACTGATAAAAAAAACGTCAGCTTTCAAATTTCACTTCTGACCCCAATATCCTTCAAGATCTTTGGCGGTCATAAAACATACTCTAATACTGAACTACCAGTTGTAACATTTGCCCAATTAATTCACTATTATTATATGATCATTCCCTGCAGCTAATATACTTTACAATTTTGGCAATTGTAAATTCTTATTAGAGTTCCCATACTTTTTTTGAAGAGTATATATAGATAGACATACACACAGCCTGGAAATCATTATTTTTGCTCTACCAGTCAAAATATCTTGTATTAATCAATTTATGCTGTCATTAAATAAAATATACAATTTAAGTTGAATAATGTGTACTTTTGTTATTTTATTTACCCGAAATTATATAATGTTGACATACTATTTAACTTTTAAGGTATTGGAATCTTCAGAATCATGTCTGATATCTTTATGTACATGACTTTGTTATTTATTAGTATGTCAGATGACCATAATTCTGACATTTGGTTTTATTTTATTATAAATGTGACAGGAAATCTATATTTATTTTATATATGTTTTTTTAGGTAATGGGATTGACAATACTGGCAGCTGGGACAAGCATCCCAGATTTAATTACAAGTGTGATAGTCGCTAAGAAAGGCTATGGCGACATGGCTGTGTCCAGTTCTATTGGAAGCAACATCTTCGACATTACTGTGGGGTAAGCTGGTTTCTGTAAGCTAACTGAACATATAGTCCTGACAAAATGTTCGACATTACTGTGGGGTAAGCTGGTTTCTTTAAACTAACTGAACATATAGTCCTGACAAAATCTTAAACATTACTGTTGGGTAAGCTAGTTTCTGTTAGCTAATTAAAAATAAATATAGTACATACAAAATGTTTCGACATTACCATGGGGTAAGCTGGTTTCTGTTACTAACTGAAAATAAATACTGTCATAAAATCTTCAACATTACTGTGGGGTAAGCTGGTTTCTCTAAGCTAACTGAAAATAAATAGTCTTAACAAAATCTTCGACATTACTGTTTGGTAAGCTGGTTTCTATAAGCTAACTGAAAATAAATATAGTCTTAACAACATCTTTGACATTACTGTGGGGTAAACTGGTTTCTATAAGCTAACTGAAAATAAATATAGTCCTAGCAACATCTGTGACATTACTGTGGGGTAAGCTGGTTTCTATAAGCTAACTGAAAATAAATAGTCTTAACTAACACTACTGTGGGGTAAGTTGATAATTATATAGGTGTCCCCCTGTCCAAAAAGTGGGGTGGGACATATCCCCCCAGGATTTACGCCTATGGTATCAGACACGGTGTTTGTGACTTATGCTTCATAGAAGAAACCTGCTACTTTTACGTAGGCTACTCTTTCTGATTAGCAGCAAGGAGGTCTTTTATATATATGTACCTTCCAATAGACAAGACAGCGCATATTCTGGTCTTTTTCATAACAATCATGAACCACTACTGGAACCAGAAATAGCCTAATGGATCCACTGAAGGGGGTTAATCGAATGATCCCTCACACTTCCGGAAGATTCTCTAGCTCTAAGTACATTCTGCTGTAACACCACATCAAAGTTTAACTGTTATTGTTAACAAGTTATCTGTATTGAGTTCTTATTTATCATAATCTTGTCATTTCAAAATTTCTTTTTTTAGCTAGTGTTTTTGGCAAATTATCTGTTTTCATTGGCATGGGATATTATATCCTCAACATGTTTCACAAAACCTATTTAACCACCATAATTAACATTTTGGGGGATTTCTGGTTTTATTAAATATCGACTTTTTCATGTAGTGGCCTAAATGCAATATTGTGTAATAAAGTGGATATTTAACAAAAGCATATGACGTACGTATGTAACAGATTCAAGCAAGCTTATGATACTCTGATGTTTGTTTATGGTGCGCATAATTTTCTTTATTAAAATGCAATCGATTTACTTTTACTGGATAATGACAGTCGTCTCTTTCTGTAGGTTAATTGATTTTAAATAAATTGCCATATTGTTGAGACTTGTTATTGTTAGTTGTCGCCAAGGTAAAATATCAAGTAATTTGTGAAATCAAGCGTCTGTCACAATGCAAGCTGTGTTGTTAATTTGGAAATGATGAACTAGCAGTTAATCCATACTTTAAATTCTATTTCATGAATAATTTAACTTTAAATTCTGTTACATGAATAACGTAAACATTAAATCTAAACTTTATATTCTTTATCATGAATGATGTAAACTTTAAATTCTATTTCTTGAATAATATAAACTTTAAATTCTATTTCATGAATAATTAAACTTTAAATTCTATTTCATGAATGATTAATTTTTAAATTCTATTTCATGAATAATATAAGCTTTACATTCTATTACATGAATAATTTAAGTTTGAATCTAAACCTTAAATTCTATTTCATGAATGATTTAAACTTTAAATTATATTTCATGAATAATTTAAACATTAAATTGTATTACATGTACATGAATAATTTAAACTTTAAATTTTATTTCATGAATGATTTAAACTTTAAATTCTGTTACTAGAATAATTTAAACTTTATGTTACTTTCAACAAAACATTAATTAATGGAAACCCAAAGAATTTTTATATATACATATATTTTTTTTCTCCTAATAAAATCTAATCAAATTAAAATGAGTTTTGCAACATCCGTTCCTATTCTGCTTGATTACTGTTAACTTGTTTGTGAATAACCTTTCATTCAAACAGTCAAATCAGCAATGGTTAGATCTGGACAACACTTGACAAGAACATACATGTAGACATTCATGTAGAAGTGTTTATTTCTACATTATCAGCCATAAATGTTGTCATCTAATTTGTACTGACTGTAGACGTACATGTACATGGAACAGATTGAACATGTAACAATTTGTAATGAATTACCATGAAAACTAAATCATTTGAGTTTTTATTTTCAATTTATTATTCCAGTCAGATTACATTTGGTGACATCAACGAATGCTATTTATACTACTAAACAAGCATATCATATGGTTTTTCATTTGTACAGAAGGTATCTAATGAAGAAACAGTTAATCCATAAAGTTGAATTGAAATTAAAATATGAAATCTGATATGCTGTTTTAATTCCACTATTGGCTATATGTGTGCCAGATCTGCACCTTTATATCTCTGTTAGCAGATGTAATCTAGATCTGCTTCTTTTATACGTAAATATTGCAGCCATTCACTGTAATCATTTGTTTATATATGTGGTGTTTAAATACGGTGATTCTGTGTTAGTTTATTTTGTTTAACTTTGCGCTGTCATTGTTTGGCTCTTATATGCATAGGTATTTCACAGAATATGTGATTCCTGTCATGATCCTATGTCAGAGCTTGATTAGTTTATCGACTACATTCAGACATGGCTGGCTAACTCAATGACTGATGTATCATTTGTTATAAATTGTATGTCATTATAATGCAGTCTTTGCTTCTTTGACTCATTGACAGTATTTTATTATCACATTCAATAAAAATGGTTACTAGGCAACCAGATAAACATTGCAATTAATTGCCTGCATATTGTGTGTATCTCGATCATCTTAATACAAAGTTTTTGAATTTTTGTCACAAAATAGGTGCATGTATAAGAGTAAAAAAAGATATTGCTTTATATAGAAAATACCAAACAAGTTTCTGTATGAATTGATTTATATTACACACACATAATACACAACACACATAACACCACACAGCACACATACACACACCACATAAATGAACACACAGATACATACACACACAGACAGACACAGATAGACACACACAAACACAGTACACAAACACAGTAAAGTTTGTTTTATTTAAAGATGCCTCTAGAGCACATTGATTTCTATCTTATCATCGGCTATTGGACGTCATACACATGGTCATTCTGACATATGTCTTTAGAGGAAACCAACAGCCGCCACATAGGCTACTCCTTCCGATAAGCAGCAAGGGATCTTTTATATGCACCATCCCACAGACAGGACAGCACATATCATGGCCTTTGATAACCAGTTGTGGACCACTGGCTGGAACGGAAAATAACCTAACCTGCAATGTGGTCCACTGAGAAGGATTGATCCGATGCCACACATAAACACAGATACAGACATAAGGATACAGAGAGAGATACACACAAACAAACGGACACACATACACATCACACACACCACATTATACTCACACAGACAGACACACACACACACACACATACACTGTCTGATAAGATACTATATATAATGCAAATAATTACTATCATAAAGAGTTAATTTGGTATAACCGTATTTTATTAATATGTATGTTTATAAGACTGCACAAGAATATATGTTTGTAATTAATAATGTGGCCATATAATGTTACAAACAGTAGATCAATAATGTTATATATCTTATTTAGTCTGTATTTTGTGATTACATCATTTAATGAATGTTACTAGCTGTTTGGTTATGCTGGGCATACACCAACCCAGATTACATATTTAGTGGGGTTTTATGAGGACTGCCACTTTAGCCATTTTAAATTCCAAATTATTTCAGAAGACAAACACCAAGATTACTGACCTTGGACTTATTTTTGTTTTACTTATTTTCATACTAATAATAAAGTTCTCTATTTTCTGAGGGTAATAAATTTAGTATTGCAACCGGTCTTCAATAAAACCTTCTCTAATCTACATATTTAGAAATGAACATACAAATAGTATACATGCAACATCATTTAAATTTTTTTTTTTTTTTTTAAATCATTTATTATCCCAGAAGCATTTTGGTAATGTCAGGGATCATTGTTCCTCTAAGGTAAGTTTACCTGTAATTATAAGATATATAAGAACTTCATTATTTCCAACTTAGATTTTTAGTTTCTTAATGATATATTTGTAGACATGGCAGGCCATAAAAGGCTTCTGATGCAGGGGTAATATATTCACTAAGATATTAAAGAGACTTTAATTGAAATATCCAGTATGACAGAGGTAATATATTCACTAAGATATTAAAGAGACTGTGATTGAAATATCCAATCAAATTAAACCTGTCCTGGGCACAACTCTTAACTCCCTGTCCTGCCACAAACCCTGAAATTAAGAATATATCCACAGCAAAATACATGTATATGTTGTGGAGAAATGGTGTCTTCTGCATTGTCCATGGCAATTTTTGTGTAAAGTATACCTTAGTTTTTAATATAATGTAATAAGAAGAAAAAATAGACCCTGAAAACAAATTTAGTCCACAGTAAAAAAAAGTGCTGTGAAGAATAAAAAAAACTCTGCTTCAAGCTCCACGGCATTGCTGATTGCCGTGGCCAATTTCAGGGGTTGATGCCTGTCCAGAACGGAGGTTAGTGTTAGTAGAAGAAACAAAACCCAAAAGCAGAAAGGGATCTTTTATGTGCTCTATCCAACAGACATGATAGCACGAACAACAAACTTTGATAAACCAGAAGTTGCAGATCACAATCAGTTATTTTAATGGATAATCATGAAATTGTGGGTGTTAAGTGCATAAATGAAAGACTTGTTGTGCAAATTGCTAAACAAACTTAAATTGATATGATAATTAACCATGCTTTCAGTGAAGCAAGCAACTTACATAATGTTGGTACCCTGCTCTCAAGCACCTTGCCCTTTTTGTTAGTTTGGTGGAAAGAATAGATCTGTGATGATCAGAAATTTGTTCCAACCGTTTGCCAGGTTCATAGATTTTCGATTGGTTGTTGTAGGTGGGTAGACAAATTTGAAAATGTTATTTTAAGAATTATTTTTCCTGTCGATTCAAGTTGGTTTGGTGCAACCGGATAATTGACTTTCTCAAATTTATTTATTTTATGATATAAGCTTTTAATTTGTGTAAATTCAGATTCTGTATAAAAGGAAATGAAACGATTCATCATAAAGTTTTGTTATTTGTGTTAGTTTGCTGTGGAGATTAAGAGCTTTAATATGAATCGGTCCTGTGAGTTGTGAAAAAAACAACAACACAATTTTGTGATTACTGAGATAATTCTTCTTCCAATATTGATGAAATGGGAGCAGTGAGTCTGAACAATGCTTGCATGGCCAGTCGACTGGATATAGCTATTACCGGTAAATAAGTTCTGGCATACTTTCACAATTTACAGCAGTGATCAATGTACTTGGGATAGATTTAGCAAAAAACTATTTTTAAAAGAAAATAATGCAGTTTGAATATTAACCATTTTGGTACCTTTCATCATAATTACTTAAGGTCATTAAAGATATTTATGTTATATTTGGGTGTTTTTTTTATTCTTTGATGTCATTCAGTTGAGAATGTTTTTGTATAAATGTCATTAGATTGATAATATTGTATGTTGCTATGTGGATACTATATATATTAGCATCATGCAGTCAATGTGTTCAATCTCAGTGGGAAATATATTTTGCTTTTTCATGGACATTTATTATATTAGTTGTCATATGAAAGCGTTAATCTTAACATCTTAGACAATGGTTTTTCTCTCTTTGTTTTTTGGATAATAAATTTAGGTAATTACTTCTTTTTTTTTTAAACCAAAGGAAAAAAAAACCCACACCATTAATTTAAGTTATTATACAACCCCTTAAATTGCCCATAGCAATTGGCAATGCCGTGGAGATTACCACGGAGTTTTTCATTTGCCATGGCACTTTGTTTGCTGCAGACTAATTACATCTTTTTAATCAAGGAGTCATTATTTCTTATTATTAAAAATAAAGCATACATTTGTACTTTAGGCTAAAATTGTTGTAGAAAATGCCGTGGACACTATTTCTCTACAGCATTTATTTTGCTGTGGACATTTTCTTAATTGTAGGGATTGCTATGTTATTAGTATTAATATCTGGTAAAAGATAAAATAAAATATCAATATTTGATTACTTTTGGTAAGTAAAAGAAATGGTGATTTAAAATCAGTTTTAAATTTGGTTTTTTTTTTCATACAAAGATGAAACCACCATTTTATAAGATGTAATACTTAGCGCAACATTTTCTTGATTGCTGATGTGATTTCTAAGTTGAAGTTTTCTTGTTGCTGCTCATTAATTGGATAAGAGGAGATTTATGCTTTATGGGAGAGGTGATACAAAAATACATATTTTTTAATTGTATTTTTCAAAACAAAATTAAATGTGTTAATTATTACATCTGGTCAGGTAATTGTCCCATTATTTCACATTATTATTTTTGTTTTACTGGCATTAATTTCATGATTAAGTTTAACAAACAACAAGTCTTGCTGCTAAAACGAAAAGGACAGAAGTATATACCCATTAGTTTTTATTGCATGGATATACATGTGTACCGTATATTGAATGAGTTGTATAATTCTTCCTCACTATAAATAGTACAATAAATAACATGAAAAATGGTGGGTATGTAATTCTGTGTTTATTACTTATTTAACTATATATTATAATTATCAAAAATTTAATTAAATAACATTACTTACTTGATTTACAAAACTACATATAGCTGAATAGTGTGGAATTGATATATCAATAGAATACAAAGTGTAAATTCTTTATCATCATAAATCCTATCTCAAGACATGATGCCATAAAAGTATTGCAAAGAAAACATAGATTTTGCATGCTTATATCTAGTATTACATGTCTTTTTATAGTATTGTTTCTCTTGTGGACCATGTGTCACAGTTCACCATCTGTTAGACATCTAATAGCAGATTCTTTAACAATGAGTCGAGCTGTCATTAAACAAACATTCCTTTTCTTTCCTCTCCAAAACAGACGTCACAAATCAATATTCCAATAATTATGCCATATAATCCATGAACTGAATAATACTTATTAATGTTGTTAATATTTTTATATCATTAATTACTCGGTCAGAAGATATTGCTGATTTATAGTATTAGGCTCATCATGTGACTGCATAAAGAGGCTTGTTGGCAGAGTTCTTTAGCCTCATGGCATGATCGGCACATGATAACCCTTATCAATCATGTCCGTTGTGAAAGTGAGAATATTAATCATGATTATGTTTCATCGAAACAGAGGAATAAGTGGAGCTGCAATTGTAAATGAGATACTATGTGTTAATAATTGTAAATGAGATACTAGGTGTTAATAATTGTAAATGAGATACTATGTTAATAGTTGTAAATGAGATACTACGTGTTAATAATTGTAAATGAGATACTATGTATTAATAATTGTAAATGAGATACTATGTGTTAATAGTTGGATCATGCTTTAAATATGCCATCCAGCTGAACTTGATGGTTACAGTCTTTTCATAACAACCCCTGCAATTAAGAAAATGTCTACGACAAAATAAATGGTGTGGTGAAATAGTGTCCATGGCAATTTTAGCGTAAAGTATACTACATTTTTAACATTAAGAAAAAAAATACACTTTGCATGACCCATCATGTTACAGTGAATCATTTTGAATCTAGTGTTTACATTAAACCTATCATGTTGCAGTGTATCACTTGCAGTCTAGTATTTACATTAAACCCATCGTGTTACAGTGTATCACCAGGAATCTAGTGTTTACATTAAACCCATCACATTACAGTGTATCACCAGGAATCTAGTGTTTACATTAAACCCATCACGTTACAGTGTATCACCAGGAATCTAGTATTTACATTAAACCCATCACATTACAGTGTATCACCAGGAATCTAGTGTTTACATTAAACCCACCATCATGTTACAGTGTATCACCAGGAATCTAGTGTTTACATTAAACCCATCACGTTACAGTGTATCACCAGGAATCTAGTGTTTACATTAAACCCATCACATTACAGTGTATCACAGGAATCTAGTGTTTATATTAAACCCATTATGTTATAGCATATCACCCAGAATCTGGTGTTTACATTAAAGCTATATTGTTATAGAGGATTATAAAATAAACAACTTCCGGTTGGAACAGTACTATTTTGTCCTCAATAATATCTGCAAGTCAAAACCAGTTGGAACAGAAGTATTTTTACAGAAATAACATCTGCAGGTCAAAACTGGTTGTAACAATAGTATTTTGACCACTGTATTTAGGACCTATAGAAATGTGATAACATCTGACTTAATGCTGTGTTTTCTGTTTCAGATTGCCTTTACCGTGGATGATATATAGTGCTATTTTTGGGTCTCCTTACAACGTTACCAGTGCCGGACTGCTTTGTTCCATTATTCTTCTGTTCCTGATGCTTTTAGCTGTGATAATAACAATAGCTGCTAGCAAGTGGAAGCTCAAAAAGAGTCTTGGCATTGCCATGTTTTTACTTTATTTCGTTTTTCTTACTTTGAGCGTGCTACTTGAGTACAGTGTTATTCCTTGCCCTGATGTGTAGCACGAGGTTTAGCACATCGTCCAGCACAATGTGTAGCACCCCTGGCTTATGCTGATCTGCAAGTGCAGTCCACAGTTGTTTCCTTGTTTTGTTGGACTGCATTGTACATATTCCTGCACATCAGGACACAGCATAGGTGGTATTTCATTGCAGTTTGTGAAGCCAGACATTAGGGGATGCCATTCAGATATTTGCTACTAAATATTTTTTGTAACAAATGAGGGTTTTTAACATGCATTGCTTGACTCTGATATTCCCCACCTTTCCGCAAAGTCTGTGTCGTTTTTTATTTCCAATTTTGGATGCTAAATTTCCTAGTCAAAGCAATTGGGATCAAGTCAAATTTCATAAATATATAAACTCGGCAAATGTTTGTGAAGCAGTTTTTGAAACTGGATTCGTGTCCTGGTGAAGAGAGACATTCCATTTCTTGTTGATTTATTATACCTGAACTGATCTCCTTATAATTGTGTGACTGCAAAACCATGACAGATGTACCTGGACAAAATACTCGTTACACTAAGACTAATCAGGAACATTTATTTAGCAGGGGCGTTGGAACAAAATTCATATAGGGGGTGGGGCTGCTCTTGTTTCTGAACATCAGAATTTACCAGTGAATAATTCAACAATGAATATATGAAGGAATATATTTTTTGGAATTTTTTTTTGGATGGGGGGAGGGGGCTTCCGTCCCCCCCAGCCCCACCGGCTCCAACACCTCTTTTTAGATGTGTACTGAATTGAACGTCAATGTCGAAATGGAATTCATATTTGGGATACTGTAACTAGTTAAAATTTCTACTTAAATGTGATCTTAACTGAAAGTTAAATGTTTCTAGTAAATAGAATATATATTTGGGATACAAAAACTTGTTGAAACTTTTTCTTAAATTGTCATCCATACGACGAAGTGGAGAATGTGCAATTTTTGCCAAATTATGTAATGTTTTTAAAATTTGATGTCCCATGATTTTGCCTTATTGTCTAAAATTAATTAATTAACTAATTAAAGGTAAAGTTGTTATTTTCTGAATCAAAATCTAAGGCCCTGTTAATAAGAAAAATTATTTTATATCATTATCATTTTATAAAATTTTGAATATTCGCCCCTTCATCAGAGTGCCGACAAAATGTGTACTGAATTGAAAATCCATGTCTAAATGAATTTCATATCTTTTCTTATATATAAATATGCATTCTATCATGACTTTGGAAAATACTGGATTCTGATTGGCTATCTACTTTAACTGGGTTTCAAATCATCATTAATACTGCTCTAATGTAATTACTTGCATGAGAATGTGAATTAGTGTTTATAAACATGATGTCACTATTCTGCTATTTTACAAAATGTTGTGCCAAAAGTACAGATACTTGGCCAGTAATGTGCTACTTTAAATTTTGTAAAAAAAAAAAATTAACATTTTTTTTTGTTTTTTTTTAAACATTTGTTTTCATCTGTTAAAAATTTAAATTATCTCTGTTTGAAAGTTACTTGAAAGGAATTTCAAGAAAACATCCAACAGAAATGAAAATAAAATAAGTTCTGAACAAGAGACAATTTAAAATATGACCATCATTTGAACAAGTTTTACATTTTACTATACGCACAAATTCTTTTTTTATTTGTACAGTAAAACACTAGCAGACGATATTAGAAAAACATCACAGAATGCTGCTAAATCATATCCTTATAATATACAAACAGTTATATTGGTAGAGTTCATTTAAATAATTTTAAAATAAACATATGTACCATTGACCTGCGCCACTGTTACGTCACGTTAATCTTGTTAACGTCACAGCATTTTTTGTTTATAGTTTCAAGTAAATGACAGCAGTAACCAACGTCTTTACGGTAGTTTTTAGGCCTACTTGCAACAACTAACTTTGCTGCTTCAGAATCAAAAGGGTGTAACCTAGGTTAGCAGTTAATGGAGAAAAGGGCCAAAAACTGTTTCTCACCTAGACACAAGTTTTATGTGGAAAATCTTTTGATTTCAAGATAAATGTGGGATAGCTTCAGAAACCTACATACATCCTTTGTGCACCAGATGCAGCTCACTTAGGGGCATTCAGTGATACCAGTAAGTGCCAAATCCAGACTTACACACTTTTGGTTCTGAAGCAGTGAGATGATAGCAGTAACTAACTTCTTTATGGTAGGCTTACTTACCACAACTAACTTATAAGACATTATATCCTTATTATTAGTTATTTGTTTTAAATATATGTAGTAGTTGACAGATGATTTTTTTCTAACTTGTGTGGTCCTATTTATTTATTTATTTGCACGTACCTTCAATAATTATTGACTTTTGAATGATTATAACAGTGTTTTGCCTGTTCACTCCTATTTGCTCCACTTACTGAAACAATTACAATTATAAACTTGTTTTATTGCAATGATAGAATGGAGATAAACATACACTGATTTAATTTTTGAGGTAGTTGTCGAGGTTTTGAAACCCCTAAATGTTACATTTAAAACCTCACGCTAACACGTTTGATTTTAAATGTCAAATCCTTAATAACTCTCACCAAAATGAATTCAGAATATGTTTATCTCCTAACTGATCTGAAAGTCTATGTCTAAATAAGAATCTGTACATTATTAAAACTAGTCTGAACATTCACGTAACAAAATCTGCTGTCCAGTGGGACTAGCATTATTTAAATTTTACTCATCCACAGTGATTTCCACTTGTACCAGGTAAGGATCGAGTTTTAGTATTTTTCCCCAATTTTAAATATTTCCAAAGCATATATCCTCTTGATATTTCAGTGTCTTAACTATTTTTGAGTAACATATGAAAGGATTTTATAAGCCAAACAAGTTATGATATGCTATTTTAACTAGAATTAAAAAAAAATATATTTGCAAATGAAATGTGATACGGTCCAAGTATTGTGCAAAGTATAATGTGGCAGGGTGTACACTTTGAAAAAATATGTGATACAAGTGTGTACACTTAGGATATGTGATATGAGTGTGTACACTAGGGATATGTGATATTAGTGTGTATACTAAGGAATGTATTATATCAGTGTGTTTACATTAAGGAATACATGATATGAGAGTGTGTGCACTAAGAAATATATTATATGACTGTACATTAAAGAATATATGATAAGAGAGTGTACACTAAGAAATATATATTATACGAGTGTACACTAAGGAATACCAGTATATATGATATGAGTGTGTACACTAAGAAATATATTGTATTAGTGTGTGTACACTAAGGAATATTTGATATGAGCGTGTGTCCACTAATGAATATTTGATATGAGTGTGTGTTTACTAATGAATATATGATACGATTACAGTCCTATTCACCCATCACTTTTGGATGCCCCCTTTCAGAAATCCTGCATCTGTGCCTGGTAAGGAATATAATATACTAAGGAATCTGATACGAAAGTGTACACTAAGAAATATATGATATGAGTGGATGTACACTAAGGAATATATATGAGTGTGCACTGAGCAACATATGATATGAGTGTAAACTAAGGAATAGATGATATGAGAGTGTGTACACTAAGGAATATGTGATACGAATGCATGCATGTGTAACAATTACACATAATGGTTATAATATATTAACGTTCAAGTGATACTGAACTTCGTTCTGTGATCAATATTGCATACATGCAATCTCAAGCCATTTTACTTTTTCTTGCTTTATTAAACTTTTAGTTAAAACTTGTTATATTCTGTAATTGTTTTAAATAACATTTATTAGTTGCTAATACACAAACAGTGTGTTGTTGGTATATTTATGCATGTGGTGCGAGAGGAAAGTAGATGCATTTTTTAAAAAGAAAGAAATATATTCCTCCATACAGTGTATCTTACTTGTACCCTCTTGTTGAAAAAACTGAAATAACACCACTTGAAGGTTTTAAGGTAATGTTGCCCTATTTTAAATATTAAAAATATTATGTAAGGTCAAACTTCTTTCTTCTGTTTTTTTTTTTTTTGGGGGTGGGGGTTGTGAGGGATATAAAAAAAAAATTATTACCAATCTGCCAGCATGAATTTTGGCAGAATTTAAATGGATTAAAATAAAATTCAAGTTTGGACTGTGTTTATTAAAGTTTTATTATTTTTGTTAGTAAAAATTGCAGCCAAAATGATCCTATCTTAAAAATAAATATTTGATATCAAAATAATCTCTCAATATCTGCAAAGGAAACAGATAATTTTTAGAAACCGGATAGTTTTTGGAAATGCACTTGTTTGAAAATGGAACATGTACATGTTTATAATTTTCTTGAAGTGAAATAATTCAAAATAAATTGTCCTTTTTTTAATAAAAACTGTTCTTGGGAATGTTAGTTTAAAAACAGGTAAAGTGATTTTTTTATTTAATTTAAAACATTTTTAATGTGTGGCCTAAGAATAATACAATGTTGTAAACCTTTATTTGGATTTCAGAATCTTGTTGTGTGGGCTGTCATTATAGCTGATGTATAAAAAAAACTTTCAACATCAGTACATCCCAACTCATTCCAATTTTACTCACTTTATACTGTAAATCATGAAATTAACTCATCCCCAAAATAATGCAAGTGATGGTGGTCAGACTAAAATGCGACATGAAATTAATGCAAGTGGCCTCCCATTAGTATAATACTTTCTGATTCACATTTTTCGCATTAATATCATGATCGCATTAATTTCAAGATCTACGGTACTTTTCAGCCACAGGTTTGGTAGGGATGAAATGGTATGGAAATAAGGAATATAAAATTTTAATGATACCCTAGCACAAAGAACGAACACCAGCTATATTGGGTGGAATTACGACAATCATTATTTGTTATTTTTAAAAAGTCTTTTCAATGTTTCCTAAATACGGTAGTGTGGGCTAACACATGATGATGACTTGTTAATGCCCACTGTAGTTTACCACTGTGTATTTTCAAGAATAGTAATTTTAAAATACAAAAAACATTCATTTGTGTTATACTGTATAGTAATATATCAAATTAATTCAAATGGTTATTTATTGATAAGAAAAAGTTGAATAATATGCATCATGATATTGCTATTTTTCTTATTAATTTTAAAGTGTGTAGTTTATTTTTGTTTCTAGAGTACTATATATTATAGTTTGTTGAACAATGTATATATTTTTATTACTCTGTAGATACATATAATTATATAGATTAAACTGGTACAGGCTGTGATTCAAATATTATACATTCATGTTGCACATATAAAATTAATACTTAATATGTATTGGCTTTGCAAAATTAGAGGTTTCTTTGCTTTGTGATATAATATTAATCAGTTTTCTTGTGGTTACGTTTTCAGTAGCAAATATTTATACCTAAAGCCAAACTTCACCTTATACTCAAAACACTACATTGAAACCCATAAAGGTCACCCAAAGGACCTAAACAAATAAACTTATGCATACTTAGCTGACATTTATATACAGGATGAATATGGAGTGGAATGGATATTTTTTAAAGTACAGGTGATTTTTTATATTGTGATCTTTATAACTGTGACCCTCTGCAGTAAACAGTTATTAAAAAGAAAATTAAAAAGTGGAATGTTTAGTATTTTATAGTTATTAAGACTTCAAGCTACAAAATGATAAGATGAGCACTGACCCAAGATAAACCATCATAGAGCCACTTGGTCCAAAATAAAGCTTTATATTCACCACTCTCACAATAAGCTGTATGTAAAGCAAGCATTGACCCAAAATAAAGCTTTGTATTCACCACTCTCACAATAAGCTGTATGTAAAGCAAGCATTGACCCAAAATAAAGCTTTGTATTTACCATTATTATGTAGAACCATCATAGAGCCACTTGGTCCAAAATAAAGCTTTGTATTCACCACTCTCACAATAAGCTGTATGTAAAGCAAGCATTGACCCAAAATAAAGCCTTAGATTCACCATTATTATGTAGAATCATCATGGAGCCACTTGGTCCAAAAGCTTTAGGGCTGCTTCCCATCAACGCAATTTTCTGTGTGTTTCCATTTGATGAAATGTGACTTTCCACACCTGCGTTTTTGCAACCAGGTTCCTGTACAATGCATATGCACTATGTCAGTAAACTCGCGCACCGTAACACGTGCGAAATCGCGTTAATGGAAAGTGGCTCTTTGATTCACCACTGTCACCATTAGTGATTCAGAATTGAGAGTACTCAGAATAGTCTAAGGACAGATTTCTCGTCGACAGTTCAGCATTGATTCTTAGTTCAAACTGTGTTCACACATTAAAAAAATGGGTTGAACTGTAGACCATGGCTGAACTGTCAACGAGAAACTGGGCCTTACAATTTCACTGTTATTCAGAACCAGCATTGAGCTATTTGACAAAACATAAATCCTCAGGATATCTCTTGTTAACTCGGTGAGATCAGAAATAAGCCAACTCCACTTGAAGAATTTCCCATCTGCTGAACAACCAATCTTTCTGGTTCAGCATAGACGTGAAATCACAGATGTAATCAAGTCAGATCGATCCGATTCCATTTTAAAACAACCCATTTATTAACAGCAGTCTTCTTCTATTTTGCAACCAGCACAATCTGTACTGTGCCTTTGCCTTATTTATAATTACAAATAACTGTTGGCATTATTATGAATAGCCAGTTAAATGTACAGTATCCTTTTTCTCCAGATAATCATCAATCTTAACATTCCAACCAGGAACATAAATTTCACATAATGGGACCATAATAAAAATAATTTTCTTTTATATTGTTGGCAATTTGTTTTATAGATTTGGTTAAAGAATTGCAATTAGGTTTTTATAAATTTGGTTAAAGAATTGCAGTTAGGTTTTTATAGATTTGCTTAAAGAATGACTATTAGGTTTTTATAGATTTGGTTAAAGAATGGCTATTAGGTTTTTATAGATTTGGTTAAAGAATGGCAATTAGGTTTTTATAGATTTCGTTAAAGAATTGCAATTAGGTTTTTGTAGATTTGGTTAGAGAATACCAATTCAGTTTTGAGATAATTTGATTTGGCAAGTGTCAAGAATTATGTTTTCAGAGATTTGTTACGATTTAGTTTTAAGAGATTTGGTTTAAGATGTTATTTCTGAAATAATTATGACTTATGTCGCTGAGTTTGATTTTCAGAAATTTGACATCTATTCACTTAAAAATTGAAATACTCAGTTAATATTTGAAAAGCCTCTTTTTTTCTTCCTTTTTTTTTTAAACTTTGAAATAAAGTCTATTATTTTAGTTCTAAATCTATGCTTAATTAAATGACCAGCCTATTTTTAAATTATTTTAATTCATTTTATTATTAAGAAAAAAGCAACTTTATGGAATGATGCCAAATTTTAGTTTCTACAAACATTGCAACTGAAATCTTCTTATCACAAGTTGCATCGATTCGTTAATAGGATTATCGTAGCATAGGGCATTTCTGTTTTGCTTAAACAGCACATTACAGTGTTAGTGAATTTGCTTGTTGACCATGTAAAGTGCTTGACTAAGATTTTATGTCTTTCTGTACAAACTGATAGATGCATACTGTACAATTCCAGCTTGCCTGATTTTCATAGTCATTACTGTTTTTGCTGATAAATTATGAGAATCTTTGTACAAATAGAATTCCTCATTTGTTGATCAGCCAACGTAAACCTTTCCGTCCTGAAACCGATTGTTATTCCAGAGTTAATTACTCCATGCACTTTAACCAAGGCTAGAATTCATTATATAATATATATTTACTGTTGGTAGCCTTGCTTACATGTACATATATTTCTTGTTTAAATAAACAGTCATAGACAATATTTCCACTTTGTTTTTCTTCTTCTTGGAATACCATCACAGTGTCCAGACTTGAAATGAAAATAAAGGAGATAAAGCTGGGGTGGGGGGAGAGTTCAAAAGGGGGATGTTCATCCCACCTTTCATGTTGAAAGATTAAAAAAAAACAAGTGACCCGAGATGCATTCTGACAGCATCTAGATGGGAAAATAGACAATGCACCTTTATAAACCAGTGTTTTATTGCAGAAGGAGCTCAATTTGAAATGATAAAAGTCACTTGAATGCAATTACACACTCAATTGTGAAGAAATAAGCCAACACAAATGCAGACAATCCAAAAAAACGAGGAAATAAAGATTTAGCAGAATCATGAAATAAAGGAGAATATGCCTTTAACATTGCAGCATATTGATTTAGTGCTGTTTATTCAAAGTCAACAGAAGAAACCTGGTCTAGTCTTTTTGATTATCCAGCAGCCTTTAACATTCATTTACAAATGGGACATACCACACTGACGGATGTACTTGGAACAGTGAAAAAATAATGAAGTTTTAACGAGCACTTGATGTTAATCATTTGATAATCATGAGTCTTCAGATTAAACCCACTACATTTCTCAAAAGTAAAAAAAAATAGTAAAGTTTGTTTTATTTAATGACGCCTCTAGAGCACATTGATTTTTATCTTATCATCGGCTATTGGATGTCAATC
>JAULBS010075398.1:0-15743 GCA_032355785.1 Symmetromphalus regularis
AAATTGACTCCGCCCACAGGGGTATAAGGGTTTTTGTCAACCGGCAAACAACCAATGGGATTAAAGAATTTTACATGAAGGCGAGATAAACATGTTTTTGTAATATTAAAAAAATAAAATAATAAAATAAAATAAAATCACTTTTATTCTTTGTGGATGTTTTTGTGTATGTTGCGAGTGTGTGTATATTTCCGTGTTTGTGTGTGTGTGTGTGTGTGTATGTATGTGTGTTAGTGTGTGTATGTGTGTATTTGTGTGTGTGTGTATGTGTGTGTGTATGTGAGTTTGTGTGTGTGTGTGTGTTTGTGTGTGTGAGGTGTGTGTGATGTGTGTGTGTGTTTATGTGTGTGTGTCTTTGTGTGTGCGCGCGCGAGTACTTGTATATTTCTATGAGTGCATATGTGCTGTGTTCTGTTGATGGATGTTTTTTTATTTGTGTTTTTAACATTCAACCACAAAATATCATTGCTAAGTGAGCCGTTTATTACAAAACAGCCGCTAACAAAAGCCTTTATTACATAATTTATAGATATATATTACATTCACACAATATCACCACATGTACAAGATATTAAATAAGAAACACACTTTTAAAATTGTATATTTGGATTATGTATAGCCTAAATCAATTCGATAAATAATGACATAGTACCCCCCACCCCCACACCACACACACAGCAAAAATAGCCACATGTTTAACATACGTTCATGAACGTAATGTTTTCATGTGAATTGGCGAACGTATGTTTAACGTACGTTCATGAACGTAACGTTTTCACGTAAATAGGCGAACGTATGTTTAAAGTACGTTTAAAAAAACGTATGTTATACAGATGATGAAACTGTTTTTCATATAAATGTTTAACATACATTAATGACATACACAATAACATGGAAAGGGCTTCTGTAGATATTTATAACTTTCACAGTTGCTATGGACACCATCATGGTTGCTAAGGAATGTACATTTAATTAGATTTTTTAAATATCCATTATACATTTCTGAATCAAGTACATCTAAAATCCAACAAAGGCCACTTTTCTCATTAATTTAAACAATTGTTTTATCATTGTGAAGAACATTTGCTAAGAACACCTTGTTGATTACTAGGGAAAGAAACATCATAAATACTCATATATGTTAAACGCACGTTAAACATGAGTTCTATTAAACATATGTTCATAGAAATGTATGTGAAACATATGTTTTCAAACATATGTTTACCATAACATATGTGAAACATATGTGAAACATATGTCGCCAATTCAAATGTGAAACATATCTGGCTATTTTTGCTGTGTAATATATTTCGCTTTCGGGACACAAACTTTCCCTGATTAGCACGTCGAACCCTTGACCTTGACCGTATCTCGGAAAATTAAAATGCAAAAGTTAGATTTAAACCTGACATATTAATATTTAAACTCGAGATGTCGCAAGAATAAAATACATAAAATGTTAAAACAAGTTTCTGTAGAAGTCATAAGCACGTTAAACCTACGATCACGACCAACGTAATATAAGCTTTAGCCTTCAGTATCAAGTTACTTAATGATTAATATGACCTTTACTTTATCTCAATTCGTTGAATATAAAACTATTTATATTCATTTCATTGCTTCTTCGTGGAGTACATTATACAATCACCTGGTATAGCATAGCAGTATACATGCAGTAAATATGGAAATGATCTCACTATTGTGAAACGTAAATGCTATAATAATCTTCAAAGCGTGATATTAGAACCATCCCAGTATATTCAGTGGCGGATCTATGGGGAGGTGGCTGCCCCACCCCCTAAATTTTGCGATTTTTAAAAAAGTATTATTATTTTTATATTTTTAATTATTATTATTTTATGTTAAAGGATCTGAAGATTCTTTGGGGCCCCCTAAATGGATTTTTTCTGGATCCACTACGGATATTGTTAATACAAAGCTGTTTAATAGGTGTGAGCTATTTGGTATTTTCAACACTTGGTCGACACTAATGTCGGGAAGGAAAGTTTGTTTAAAAATTACGTTAATAGAAAAATATAGCTGCATTTTAAAATGTTATATTTTTAATTAATTAAAAAGAAAATCATTTGTACCAAGGTTAAATTTTTATATACGAGAAGAAAGATTGTTTTTACATGTATGCTCTTAATATGAAAACTGCTTGGCCTATAATTACTACATGTAACTTCAAGAAAAAAATAATATATACATTATAATTATTTAGTGGTAATATTATTTGCCGCTTCAGATATTGATCAACCAAAATAATAACGCACAATAGCTGATGATTAATAAATAAATGTGCTCTAGTAGTGTATGTTAAGAAAAAGCAGTAGAAGTAGAAAAACAGCCATATGCAAATGTTTCAATTTTCTACGAGAGGGCGCAATGAACAAAATCGGTTGAAAGTTACTGAAAAATATAAATAAAAACATTTTGTCAATTTGTTCGCCAGTTTGGAAATATTATTGCCAATCTTTTTTTTTTTGCCATTGACAAACAACGCGAGCCCTTTCATTGAAAGAAAGTAATGTTTGTTTAACGACACCAAACATTAGTAGAGTGTTAGCTGTCAAACACGGTTTTGCAACACATGCAACACAGAAAGCAAGCTTACTATCACATAAACTATCATTTCAGCAGCATACACTTTCCCATCGACAAAACAATAAACTATCATTTCAGCAGCATACATTTTCCCATCGACAAAACAATAAACTATCATTTCAGCAACATACACTTTCCCATCGACAAAACAATAAACTATCATTTCTGCAGCATACACTTTCCCATCGACAAAACAATAAACTATCATTTCAGCAGCATACACTTTTTATCGACAAAACAACCACTCCATATCAATAAATAATAAGCAATCCACCGAATATTATATTCGTGTGTTTCAATAAGACAGTATTTTATATTATCATCGAGGTTTCCCTATCGTTAATACGATCATTATTTTATCATCGTATAATTATATTTTTAAAATAATAATTTCTTCGTTGCTTTATCATCAGTATTATACGATTATTATTTTATCATCAGTATTATACGATCATTATTTTATCATCGTATAATTATATTTTTAAAATAATAATTTCTTCGTTCGTTGCTTTATCAGTATCATTAATACTCTCGTGTATTTCAGTATTGCAAATATGATACATACATATATTAGAAATAAATATGTTGTGCGGGTGTGTATATAATAATTGTTCACCTTTTCTTTGTCTATAAAATCGTATAATAAATATTGAAAACGGCGGCAGTAATAGCACTATAATGTATATGCATCGTGTACATATGCTACACAGGAATTGTCATTCATTTTAAGTACTGTGTCATAGACAGATCCAGTAAGTTAGTGTGCCGCTCCCACCCGCCTCACCCCAACTCATGCAACGGATTTTTATTTTATCTAATGTAATTAATTTTCGATCGTCATTTCAATATTTTATATTTTAACACTATATTTCGTTCCTCTCGCTCCACTCTTTCCAGGATTTCTGGATCCGCTACTGGTCATACGATATTTAGGGCCTGGGTCTGAAAATTTTAATGTCACCTCCTTGTTCTGCTACGTACAACGTCCTGTCACTGCTGACAGCCACAGACACTGGACACCGCAAACCATCACTTTCTTGAAGAATCATGTGACACGACCGTGGCTCGTCAAGTGTTACGCGAAAAATACATTTCCGGCCGTGTGCAAAATCAACAATGTACAGTTCACCCTCTGGACCAAGACTTAGTCCTTGAGGGGCCGAAAAAGCCTGTGGACCCTCAGGTTTAAAATTAAACTCTCTGCCAGAACGAAGATGGATGCTGCGAATTGCACATTTCCTGCTGTCAGATACCAGGATTCTTGTGGTAGGGTTTGAGAAGCACATGTAACCTGGGTGACTTTCTCCAGAGAGAGTGACTTCTTTTAGAATTACTACCGAAGACGGCAGACTAATGTCCAGAATGTGAATCTGTCCGATATTTGAACTGTCACAACAGCTGGCCACAACCAGGTTGTCAGATACTGATGCCAGTCCCTTGTATAACCGAGATGTTTGAAGTTTTTGTTTGAATTTCAGTTTTGGTACAACCTGAAGAACGTCGATTTCGTGTTTCCACAAAGAACCCTTCACACTGACTATAGCCATTGTTTCGTTCAGTTTCGAGATGCAGGACGGAGATCCGCCAATGTTCAACTTGTCCTTGCTTTTGTACTGGGCGCGCTCAGGCAACCACGAACGATAGGCTTTGATACACGAATGGAAGTTGTCACTGACAATGACGCAATCGCCATCATTAAAAACACAAATGTCTTCGAGTATCGGTGGAAAATCTTCGTCAGATTTCCAAGTTGAGAACTTCGTAGTCAAACGGTATCTCAAATTAGAAGCAGACGATAGCCTTGTTTCTTCGGTGTAGTTATTATTTGGCGTTGTTTGTATTGGGTCTGTTGTCGATGCTGATGCGATGTTATTTGCTTGAGTTGGAAAGTCTACATCTGTAAAGAGTAATTCTGTAGGACTATACTGAGGACTTGAATCAGAATAAAGTCCACCAGACGCTACTGATTCACCATTACTATCACAAGTACCTCCTGCTTCTGGTTTAGGGTGTCTGGATTTCAGCGCCTCGATCAGACTCTGTATATAGAAGTTTGTTTTGAACTGGGTCGACCACTGATTGAGCGGCATCGATTTGTCTCTGACTTTAATAAACCCATTACATACAGGACACAAGAACCCTCCCTTCTTCTTAGAACCGAATCTGCTCTCACTGGACAGAATATGAGCTGCTAAGCATCTCTGACAAAAGCTGTGCAAACATGGTAGTGTTTTAGGTTCCTTGTAGACGTCGATGCAAATAATGCAGTTAGCTAGCTCGTTCTCTATCTTCGTTGCTAGGTCCTCCATGCTGGATGATATTTTCCACGACATCAGGTCTCTCTGCAAAGGAAAATATAAGGTGATTGAATACATGTAATAAATGAAGCAATAAAGCCCCAGTATGAGGTCATATAACATCAGTATATGTACAGTTAAATATGTATTAAACAGCTATCCAAAGGTGTAACTAAATGTGACTCATAAGCAGGGCAGACGCTGTCGGAAAAGGGACAAGGTGGCATTGCCTACCCTACCCCCAACCCTATAATATGCGGCGCCCCTTTTTGTGACAATATTTTCTTTTATTACGTTGTATGCGCCTTTCAAATGACGCCCCAATTCAATTTTGTTCCCTCCCCCCAATATGTAAACGGATTCGCCGGTACTGCTCATAAGACAGTTGCCTGTTTTAGAAAATGTGATTTTGCATGTATATAAAATTTAGATAATCTAGAACAGAAAAAGTTGTACAATGTATTTAATACAATGGTTGCTTAATAAACGTGGTTGTTTGACCAAGTATAACTGTAGTTGTTATAGGTAATACAGGCTGGAAACTGCAGCTAATCTAATCAGTTTAATCGAGGGTGTAATCAACTTAGGACATGACCCGAATCTGTATGTTATATTTATAGCTTATGGTTACACTTTATAAACTGCCATGCAGCTGATACGGTGACGGTATCGTTAACCTTCAATAAAGCGACTGTAAATAAATGACTAGGATTAATGTAGACTATTCAAGCTAACAAGTAATGTTTTCAAAAGTATAAAAGACGAGAACGCAACGGCCTGGCTGTATTCATGAGAGACACTGGGCCGTGCAGAGCTGGCAATAGGCCTGGACCAAATGGGAAATATGGGCCCCATTTCAAACTGGTAATTAAGTATTTTTGTAATAAGTGCTAAATATATATGATATATGTGTGGGTATATACATGTTAACGCAGTGTATACGATGTACTTTGATCCACATTGACTCTGTTTACAATATCAGTATTCTTTACCAAAGATCTAAGGGGACACCTTTGTCTATATCGGGGGAGTAGGCACTCTCAAAATCATTGGCCCAGTCAACTGGCCCACCTGCTCACCCGTCCACCCCGATGTTCTGATCTGGACATATATGTGTAGCTTTATGATCGAGTGTTCTACTCGGATTCAGTGCATCACAGGATCGAGCTACGTTGATGGACAGATTGATCTATTATTTCTGCCAGCCATTTGTCTACAACTAATTATGATAAAAAGCGTTACAATGACTAATTGCTGCTACATCAGAAAGAGGTTACATGCCATAAGGATTTCTTTTGTAGACCATGTAGTCTTTCAAACTAAATTTCATGCAATAAACAGTGTGCTAGGATTGCAATAAACACATATAATTTTCTAATAGTCGTAACAACTTTAGTCGTCACGTTGCCATTATTGTCGGGCACCCATCCATGGAGGTAACACACGCCCACATATTGTGTATAGAGGTAACACACGCCCACGTATTGTGTGGTCATGAGAGGTCATGGACCATTTTCAGAAGACTTAACTCCAGCCCATCACCTTTTCGTACTAAGCTTTACCACTAATTTATCACACAACGTAGTTTAGTTTATCCTGTTTGAGAGAAAATGGATATAAAATGTCTTGTGTTTAGCAAAAAGAGTTTATGTGATGAAATCTGTAACTGAATGGTTCTTCAGAGCATGTGTAGTAATTACCTATTTAACACTTATTTAGTTAGCCAACCATAAACAAGTAAACAAATAAACTGACTGCGTTATAACAGAAACCAAAACATTATCGTCGAATAACGTAACGAATAAAACAGGATTTTAAACATACTGGCTTCTATCATGTTCAGTATCAACATGTCACTTCACAAATATATTAATTATTACATACCCGATGTCAGATAAATAACAATATACCAGTAAATATATATTAATTATTACATGTCTGATGTTGTAATATATCAGTACACATATAATAATAATTATATATTTGATGTTGTCATATACAAACATGATAGATATAATAATTATTACATACTTGATGTTACATAGATGTAGAGGTTTTTTGAATATGTGTGTCTTGCACTTGCATGAATAGATGTTTGTATGATTGTTTTAATGTCCCGGCCTTATAATATCAACACTGAATTCAGCACAATTAAAAAAAATGTCACCCATTTGGGGTCATATCAACACTGCGTAAATAAATATGTGTGTTGGTATTAACAGGGTCATCAGTTCTAAGGGATTTGGGGGGACATATTCCCCACTTTTTGGACAGGGTGGATACCCCTTCCCCACTTTTGCTTTTAAAAAAATGAAATTAAAAAAACAACAACAAAAAACCCAATGCGTTGGTATTAACAGGGTCATCAATTCTAGGGGGACTTGGGGGACATATCCTCTTTTTTGGACAGGGGGATGCCTCCTCCCCACTTTTTGCTTCGAAAAAATGAAATTAAAATACCTAAATAATAATCTTTTCCATTATTTCTATTTATAATATCGATGTAAAACTTAGCAATTTGGTCTTAGCGTAAATATACAGAGGTCTATTCTATTTTAATTACAACACACCTCATGTTGTCATATATCAAATTTAATACATTCTACGTTAGTTATGATATGTCTGATGTTGTCAAAATAACATTATATACATATTAGTACAAATACATGTACCTTCTAATAGTACATACCTGTTAGTTGGTTATGAACGTCTCAAAGCGCCTTTGTAGCACATCTACGCACCAACAGCAAGGATGCTGTTTGTATACCATCTATCGTGGATGACGTAAGCGTAATCATCTTGTTGTCGTGACCAACTATCTTCTGAGTCTGTCATTCTATATCGACGTCTGACTGAATCCCACAGGTAGAGTTTCACCACGACATGTCTCTGTGCGCGCCTTTTAAAACCACAAACACAAAGAACAGCAGCTGGTGTGTCCCAGGTTATAAATAGAAAGATCGCAATTATTTAGTGAATATTTTAAACTGCCTGGCTGTCATTGCTGATCATTTATAAGGTCAATACATTGAGCAGAGTAAAATAAAATGTCCTTGGCTAATAGCCTATACGTCTTAATAGCCGTCATGTAAATAAATCAATATTTATATAGTTCATGTTAAAGGTCATCGCACTGGCGACGGGTACAGTATATGGATTTATTGACATAGGTGACGTTACACTTGTGATGTACCTGTAATTTATCTGCGTCGTGTAGCGGCGAATCCAGGAATTCTGATGGGTGGGTAGTGTGGGGATCAAAGCAGGTGTTAACGTTTAGGATTAATGGAATACAAAATATTACGCTGTCTGTTCGTATCTGTAGGTGGTGGCAATGGGATCCAATCCCCATTGAGACCTAGAACTTGTATCATCATAGACACCAATCCTAGGTTATTATTCTATAAGGCTCACTGGAAAGGTGTACACCGCCAAAACCAACCAGTGGTCGACAACTGATATAAAGGTTATGGTTTGTGCTATCATGTCTGTGGGAAAGGGCATATATATAATTACAAAATACACCTTGATGCTTATCGAAAACAGTAGTGTTTTCTATATTAATTTCCGTCTTGAATATCAAAAATATATGAGACCCTGGGCAAAGAAATATGCTGGGGCTCCTAACCCTTACCCTCGCCTTATATGAACTTTAATTTTTATTTTTATAATTGAATTTCGAGGCCCCTAAAATCGTGGGGATCTCGGGCAACTGCCCAGTGTACCCATGCGATAAGACGGCACGGCACTGTATATAAGGGACGCTAGAGCCGGGCAACTGCCCAGTGTACCCATGCGATAAGACGGCACGGCACTGAATATAAGTGACGCTAGAGCCGGGGAACTGGGGGTGGGGGGGAGGGGCTGCAGCCATAAATATATTCTTATTCATTGTTAAATTATTCTCAGGTAAATTCTGATATTCAAAAACTGGAGCACCCCCCACCCCTCTAATATGAATTTCATTCCCACGACCCTGCATATAACCCACGAAGGCAAGAATTGCTGTAATTGGATACAAACACAAAAAAGTTTAGGGAAAACAAACCAATTTGTTCTGTTCATAGGTGTAACATTAGGTAATATTTGAATGCTTTTAAAATCAAACATGACTCACCAAAACAAACATTTACATATGTACAGAAATCGGTGCATAACGACAGCTAGGCACAAAACAAAAAATCCAGCCATTTAGTGTCATACAGAGTAAAAACAGTGATAGAGAAACATAGAACTGTATTGTGCATGCGCATATATCAGTAGTGGAATTAAAGGTGTGTATTGGGTGGCTATAAGAAAATGCGCCAATAATCTTAGAAAAAAACTATCAATACATAATACTATCAATCGTCTATCTCTCCGTGCATCAAATAAACAATAAAATTCTGTTATATATTGCATAAAAATAATATTATGTCTTCGTAGTACGTAGATGACAGAGATCTTCGGATTTGGTCGTTAATGTCATGCATGGCCATGTACTTTCTCCAAATATCTCGAAAAAAAAACATTTTATTTATTTTTTTGTATTTATTATTATAATTTTTTTATTTATTTATAATTTTAATGGCTAATTTATAAAAATTGTAGTTTTTTTTTCTTTTTCATCATCTTCTTCTTCACCTCCTTCCTTTTCAAAATGTTAATTCAGTTAAAATGCTATAATGCATGTATAATATAAATATTAGCTAGTCATTGGCCTCTCTCGTTAATTGGGAAAAGGGATGTAGCTCAAACGGTAGCGTGTCCGCTAGTGAAGCTATCGGTCGTCGGATCGATCCTTCTCAGTGGACCGATTTGCAGTATGGGCTATTTTCCGTTCCAACCAGTGGTCCACAAATGGTTCATTAAATGCTGTGGCATGAGCTGTCCTGTCTGAGAGACAGTGCATATAAAATACCTCTTGCTGCTTATCGTAACAGTAGCCTATGTGGTGGTAGCGGGATTCTTATAAAAATATGTCAGAATCACATTATGTATGACGCCTAATAGCCGATGATAAGATAAAAATCAATGTGCTCTAGAGGCGTTAAATAAAACAAACTTTACTTTCGTTAATTGTCAAATCAATTACCTTCGATGTATCCAATGGATTATTTCTCGTTCCAGCCAGTTGTCTATAACTTATACAACAAAGCTGTGACATACCATCCTGTCTAATGGCTTTACTGATATTTTTTATCCTATCGGCATTACTCGTTGTGGACACTAAACTACCAATATCAGTGCATATTAAAAAAAAACTATAACAACTAATAACTTATTCTATCAATAAGACAACTTATTAAAGAGGATCTCTAGCGGTATGTGATTTATATTACACATTTGGTTATTTCTGCAGTTCTGTTAACTAAATTACACATGCTTCCTCGACTTGAGGTTGCACACCACCATTGATTTTGAATAATATTTACATTATAAATGCGTAAATTAATTTAAACGCCATATTACAAATGCTCCTTGTCTGAGGTGTGGGAGGTTGTAGGACCGAGCCTCTAAGTGGACAGGTTGATGATTTCATCGTTGCAATGGACTTTTCACTTTCACTGTTTCATAATTTAACCCATTCTTACATTCGAAGAGGTTAGCCTTTCGGAGGCGCCTCGCAGCGAAGTCACTAGTTTCAAATGTTCTTACCGGGTTTAATAAGAAGTACAACATCTAGACTATCGAGTCTGGTGATGTTGTAAGCATGGCAGAATGAGTCGAGTTGTCTGGACATTTGATTAGCTACCAGTTAGCTTTTGGGAACGCTTAATATTATTCTTATTGAAATTAATGAATGCGTGCCCTTATAGTTTTGATTATATATCTCTAGACTATACATTGTACAGAAATACTGTTTTATGTCTTTTGGGTTGTAGGTGTAATACAGGAACGGCGGAAGCAAATGAACATTATATGGGGAGGGGCTTACAGATCTAGGCACGAAGCATTGTTGTTTGCATTAACTACTACAATTCTCTCTCACTCCCCCTCTCTTTCTTTCTTTCTCTCTCTCTCTCTCTCTCTTTCTCTCTCTCTTCTCTCTCCCTTTCCTCTCTCTTTCTCTCTCTCTCTCGCTCTCTCTTTCTCTCTCTGTCTCTCTCCCTCTCTTTATCTTTCTTTATCTCTCTTCACTCTCTCTCTCTCTTTATCTCTGTCTCTTTCTCTCTCTCTCTCTCTCTCACTCTCTCTCTCTCTCTCTGTCTCTCTCCAACTCTCTCTCTCCCCTCCCTCTCTCTTTTTCTCTCTCTCTCTCTGTCTCTTCTCTCGCCAACTCTCTCTCTCTCCCCCTCTCTCTCCTCTCTTTAACTCTCTTTCTCCCGCTCTCTCTCTCGCGCTCGCGCTCTCTCTCCCGCTCTCTCTCTCTCTCTCTCTCTCTCTCTCTCTCTCTCTCTCTCTCTCTCTCTCTCCAATTCGAGTAATGTTTTTGATTCAGAATTATTAGATGGGGAGGGGCTAGAGCCCTTCAGCACTCTGTTCTGCGGTGTGTGTACTAGTATATATTGTATCATCAGAACTTTGAAAGTTAACTATTGCTATAACAACAAAAAATAACATATTTGTAAGATAAGAAATAACATTCTGTGTATTTAAATTCCTCCATGACATTAGCTTAAAACTATAATATTCTGTCTGGCGTTTTACTTCCATCATTAGTGTTTAGTACCACATGGAGGAACGACGTCATTAGGCCAGTCGCAGGTCTGAAGTGCTTCACTAAACACAGTTCCTGAAATACAACCAGATAAACATTGCATTACCTGACTTTCTGCTTCATTTTAAACAAAACCAGATATGTAAAATATCACACAACTTTCAGTTTCATTTTTAATAAAACTAGATATATAAAATATAACACAACTTTCAGTTTCATTTTAAAACAAAACCAGATATATAAAATATCACACAAATTTCTGTTTAATTTTAAACAAAACTAGATATATAAAATATCACAGAACTTTCAATTTCATTTTAAACAGATATAAAGAACATTGTACGAATTTCATGTTTCATTTTAAATAACCATATATATAATATACTAAAAGTGATTTATGGATACGTTACATATCTAGATGATGATGATGATGATGATGATCACGACGACCACGACGACGTTGTTGTTGTTGTTATTAGTGATAGTGGTAACGGTTTATTTATATATTTTTTATTTCTTTATTATTATTTTTTTAAATTTATTTATTATTATTATTATTATTTTTTTTTTAATGAGATAAATTTGATATTTAATCCACAATGCCATGATACAGATATTTTGTGTGTGCATAAATGAATATTATTAGACTGGTGGAAATAAGTCTGAATAATAATGAGTTCTGTACAACTGTCTAACCTGGTGTACAGAAATTGTGTCCAAAGAATGTTCCAGCATGACAAGTGTAGTAGGTGCGACAGTGCTGGTTCAGGTCGGCGTAACTTCCGTCTTGTTTAGTCGTACAGTCTTTCTGGATGCCGCACGGAGGAGGCACATTCGATGGACTACAAACATAGTATATGTATTGTAAGTTCGTTGTTAATCGTTATATAGCTATTACAATACACAGACTGTGATTATATGTAATTACAAGATGAAAGCACATGTATAGATTGTCCTTATATTAGTAACAAAACAGGAATATAAGACAAAATAACCAACAATATATTTCGATGTATAACAATATATTAGATCTTGCCTCCAAGTAAAATTCTTTAATCCCATTGGTTGTTTGCCGTTGGACAAAACCCTTTAACTCGGGTGGGCGGAGCCAATTTTTCTTAACCCTGTCTGCAACTGAGGATGCTAGTACAATAATATAGTTAAGAGACATTTTTGCATCTTTTTGTTTCAGAATCGGCCAATAACTGTATTTTTACATATTTTTGACCAAAACGCTAGAATCGACATGAACTATGATCAGAAGAAATACAATGATAAAAATGAACATATTGTTTAGAAAATAATGCTTAAAGGCGCTCAAGAAGGGTGACAAGTCCACCTTTCAAATTTATCAGCTGCTTTCTAGTCTATGAATAAACACGTTTAACAGTAGTTAACAGTAAACAGTACATGGAGAGAAAGATTATGGGCAGAAAACTGTTCATAAAAAATAAGTTCATAAGCAGTGCAGTAGAACATGAATACCCAAGTTCATCAGTAATAGTTCAAAATCCATTATGAAGAAGTCCAACAGGAAGTCGCCATCTTCAAGGCAAGAAGGGCACTATATCCAGTATGATGGACCTGACACTTTTGTATACTGGCTTTAAACAGCCAATGAATTCCACAACATTGCTATATATAGGATATACACGTGTAATAAGATGTAGAGAGCTACTTAGTGTCAAGAAATGGTACTAACTCCAATTTGTAAACAATGGCACTTGACGACCTTATTGCACTATCATCAACAATTTACTAATCGGTTGTTCCGAGTGTGGATATCCTTGTTCTTTATTATTAATTATTTATTTACTACATTCATTTTCTTTTTTTTAAATGGGTTTTAATTGATATATGTTTCAGACAATATTTTGTGTTAAAAATTGTTTTATCGATGGAACTATTTCGTCGTTGTCAAGTAATTTCTTTCGCGTCCGCGTGCTAAGGATTCGTTAATAAATTGTTAATCATTATTCTCTTGCGTTACTTTGATTAATTAACAATATAGTTTAGCATATCGACAAGATTCATTTGTTGTAGAAGCATCTCTTGGCAGGCGCGGATGTAAGATTTGTTAAAGGGGGAGGGGTTCAAATATGATGAGTACTGGTTAATTTTCACGTCCTTCCACTCGTAAAATGTAAAAAAAAACGAGAAAAGGGATGTCCGAGCCCATGGACCCGCTACTGTCCGGGGTAAATGGCTTTTAACACAGAGAGGGTGCATAAAAAGTGTGCATAAAAATCAATTTACTCATCGTGATCCTTCAACAACTTATATAGTAATTTTATCCCTCAAAGTAAATAAAAAGTACAATGCTGTTTTTTCTTTTATTGGCCAATACGTAACAGAGCCTTTTGTCAGTTATGCGTGACCCACATAAACATAAGGTCATTTATAAAAGAATATGTCTCTACATACTCACTCATCACATTTGCCTGTATTTCTGTTGAATACATAAGTATTTTTACAGGTTATCAAGGTGGCCACGTGGTTCTTGCATATGATAAATTCTCGACATCCTTTATCGTAAGCGCCATCTGGCAGTACAGAGCAGTCCGCACAAAACACTTAAAGAAAAAGAAAAAAATAACTCATTATTAAAGACACAGACCTTACTCTTGAGGTAGGCACCTTTGCTATTTCGTTTATAACGTATTTTTAATTATTACTAAGGTTTAAAAACAAATTGGATCCGCTATATTTAATAGTGTATCGTTTTAACGATGGAAAAAATGTAATAGTTCAACGACATATTTAGCTTGGTTTAAAAACTATTTAAATATAAATATCGGTTTCGCTTTGTAATATGATTTTAATTGTGTATCTCTACAAGTATCTGCAATTGTAACGGCGCATGACCTTAATATATGAATTCACTATTGCAACCAATGCCAAAGGAAAGTATTGTTCGTTTAATGACGGTCCAGCATATTGTTTTTTCAACGGCTATTGAGTATAAAACACAGGGCGTTTTGCAACTCATGGCCTTTAGAGAAATCCTGCTACTGCCACATAGGCTACTCTTTCCGATTATCAGAAAGCGATCTTTTATATACGCTTTCCCATAGACATGACAACATACACCAAGGCCTTTGATAAACTAGTTGTGGACCACTGGTCGGTGTAAGTTGCGTACACAAACCGAGTCTTGCGGAGCACTCATTCTTGGTTGGCGCCAAAGTCGAGTTTAAAAATGTCATGCCTCGACTGAGATTTGATCCCAGTACTTACCAGTCGTGAACCTGAGAGGCAACCAATGCTAACCACTACCTATATTATAAATTTTAAAGGGGATTATTCTACTACTGCTAAGATATACATTTGTACTTGTAAAAATAATACTATAAGTGTTGGAAAGCAGTTGATAAGACAAGACGTGCCTCTTTAAAAAAACAACAACATGGCAATGGTGAATTTTCCATGACGAAATTATCTTTCTGTTATCATTTGTATGATCGACGTATGCACTGATAATCACGATTACCAGTTTTAAATGTGTTATATCAGACAAATTATACATAAAATTGTGATCACTGATTCCTTGTAAAACATTGTGAACATTCAAACTCTTTTGTTTTAACGTATCTGAGTTTTAGCAATAATGAAATATGGTTATTTGAAAGAAAACTATCTGATGAATTCGTACATCATTTTGAAAATTAAATATAGTTCTCATATAACATTTATAAACTTACAGACTATGGATACGTTTGAAAATCAATTTTAACATCACTTTTTAAGTTTAACGTTCTGCTATCAAATTAAACACCAGTTAATATTTTATAACAATTTTAATAATTCACAATAAATATAAATTAAAATTTTATTTATATTGGTACAGAAAAACATGCATATACAAATTTGTTTTAGCGGGGGTGCGGGGGTCGCCGGTAATGTCAGAGACAGTGAGCGCCATGGGCGTGAATGTACGAGGGTGTGGGGCAAAGTTTAGGGTCCAGGGATGATCCTTTCTGAAAATTGAAAATCGACCCTTTGTGAATTTAACGTGTTAAGTGGATGTTAACTTTGATCAAATGTTGTGCTGACTTTATTTTAATATTTACAGTTAAAACCTACTGCGTATTTGAAGTGGATGTTAACTTTGATCAAATGTTCTGCTGACTTTATTTTAATATTTACAGTTAAAACCTACTGCGTATTTGAAGTGGATGTTAACTTTGATCAAATGTTCT
>JAULBS010075409.1:0-20414 GCA_032355785.1 Symmetromphalus regularis
TAATTTGCATTACATTATCAGGTTAGTAAACTAATACATATGCAAAAGCACCCTAAATAAACTCCAAAAACAAAACAGGACTGCTAATTTAGTTGAACAATATTTAAATAAGCCAATACCTCATCTTATTTAAATAAGCAAATACCTGACCTTATTTATATAAGCCAATACCTCACTTTATTTAAATAAGCCAATACCTCATCTTATTTAAATAAGCCAATACCTCATCTTATTTATATAAGCCAATACCTCACCTTATTTAAATAAGCCAATATCTCACCTTTTGCTCGCAGTCTGAGAGAAATTCAACGATCCTCTCTGCACAAAATCCACCATTTGTGTCAATATAGATCACATTCTGTTTGTTGTCATGGGCAACAGAAGCTGCTGCACTAAGACACAGCTGAAAAGACCATGAGATAATTATATACATTTTGTTTTATGATTGGTTATTTCATGACACATGGTCTGCAACAGAAGGAAAAACAGTGTCTACGGACAGTCACACACCAATACATTGTTTGTCATTAATTCAACTTGTTTATAAAATTGAAGAAAAAAAGTTAAAATAACAGGACATAAACAAATGATCACTACCTCACCTGGGGTGAGAAAAACTCCACTGAGGACTAGTAACATTTAAATGATGCAAGTCCCCAGGCCTGTAGACATTTAACAAACATTTCTTATATTCCATTTTCATATTCCTTGAGCAGTTTTCTAGCAAAATTGTTTTTTTCAGGGTGAGCCACAAATGTTGCATAGTTTCAAGCAAATAGTTCTACCTGATATTTGGAGAGGCTAATAATGTTTCTAGGCTACTAGTCTACACTGAATAAGCTGATAATTCAAAGATATTTTAAACACTAATTCATTTAATTTTTGTTATTCTTTATGGATCATTATTTCTTTGTGGTTTACCTTTCTTTTATACAGTGCAGATTTCCTCTAAAGACATATATGTGAGAATGACCATATGTATGATAGACAATAGACGATGATCAGATAAAAATCAATGTGTTCTAGAGGCGTCGTTAAATAAAACGAACTTCATTACCTTTCTTTTACTGTACATTTGTGACAGTAAACAATTATTTCCTACTTCTGACACCAAAACAAGAGTAATGACCAACAGCAATGGTTTTGAGAATACAGACAGATACAAACTTTGTACAGATCACACTCTGTATTGAGGGGATTATTGTTTTAATGATAACAAGTACATCTTTAACTCAGCACCTATTATGTTTGAAACATATCGCATATTACACCATATAAAAAAACCACTACTACAAACATGAGATACACTTTTTTAACTCTTTTATGTGCACTTTCATGTACCCAAAAAGGACATCTCATACCATAGCCTTTGATATAAAATAAAGGTTTGTATATAGATGTATATAGATTGAAATGAATATTTCTTTAACATGTACCTGCGTTTTACCTGCAGCGATATCCCCTGCCAATTCAGTTACCTCCCCTGTATACAGACCACCATCCAGCAATTGATCGACTCTGAAAAGATAAAATATTAAAATTCATCATTAAACCAACTTCATAAATGCTACACCACTTTCATTGCACGTTCTGTTTATTATGATTGAGCTAAAATTTCAGTTACATGTATCTATACATAAAATATCAGACCTTTTTTTAATGCAAGTTATCAGGTGATAAATACATGTAGCAGGTAGTCATAAATCTCTTACATCTATCATACGTAGTATTTATATTTTATTTGTTTGTGTGATTCAGGAGAACAGGCCCTCTCAATTTTGCTTTTCAATCTTGGACTGTCTTGTGCAGATACAATTTTGATCATGATAACAATTATGATGTTTAGATTCCACTAAAACCTCACAGTCCCAAATATACACGTGTTTTTGTGTGTGTGTATGTATATATATATATATATATTAGTAATTTTTGGTAAGTCATCCTTAACATAGCCTAACCAATTAACATTATATATATGTAGGCTTAGGCCCTAATGTACCTGTGTTTTACCTGCAGCAATATCCCCTGCCAGCTCAGTTACCTCCCCTGTATACAGACCATCATCCCTAACCCTAACTTAGGGTCAGATTTAAGGTTAGGGAAATCTTTTAGATTACACAAAATTAATTTTCTCTTACTGATTGCATGCTGTGGACAACAGGGCTGTGGAGAGTACTGCAGCATCATAAACATCACATCCTCGAACAGGAAATGCTGAATGCTGGGCTAGTAAAACCCGCCGAATTGCAATAACATCCTTAAATAAAGTCACAATATAATATTAAGAAACTACTCTTCAGACAATTGATGTAACTAGGAAGAAAAACCAAAATACTTGACAGTCCTAATCTCACAAGTGATCATTGTAATGATGTTACTCAACAAATAATTGTATGTAATTAAGGGGTGATTCATAATTATCGACATGAATAAAATAATCATCAAGATGTTCATTTCAATTTTAATTTTTTTAAACATTTTTTTTTTTTTAAATATATATATATACGTACATAAATAAAAAATAATTTAAAACAATTAAAAAATAAAAATTATATAAACAATAATAAAATGAAATAAAATATTTTATTTTTAAAAATCTACATTTTACTACAAATAGGAAAATGTTTAGAATTTTGAGCAAACCCTAAAATTAAAATAAGTTTAAAAAGATAATAATCACAATCATGACAATGTCAACTCTGATCATGATACTTTAAAATATTCACAAACTTGCTTTGAAAGGTATAGAATAATTCTGTGACACTTCCTCTGGGTCTCTAGTTATGAAATCTGTCACTGTTCGAATACCACATTCTTTCAAATGTGCACAGACATCGTCAGTAAATGCTGGACAAATGCCAGGTTTTAGTAAAGACATTTATGACAAACAACGCTTTTTCATAATTTCCCGCAATATTAGAGTTGTCCCCCTTATTTATGATCAAAAAAAAAATACTTTTGACAGATGCCTTGAGATTGCCATAAGGCCAAATAATTTTTTTTTTTTTAGCGTCCATCCATTTCAAATTTTCCAAGTAGGGAGGATTTTATTTATATTTTTTATTTTGTATGTAGAATGGCGGTGTACAGGCAGAAGAAAACTAACCATGGTATTCATGGTCAGAAGGCATGATAGGAAGGTAGAGAAGAAAACATTAAAATTGCTATAAAATCTTTGTTTAAATGAAAGCTTAACCAATATCTGTTATATACTATATATAAACTCTATACACTATTAACCCTCCCATCAATACTAAACAATACAATCATATGCCTTATAGCCTGGCCGATGAACAAGATGGAATCGGTGTTTATTATGTACACTTGAATATATATGTATATTCGTCAAATTCTACTTGTATAAAGTTTGGGTTATTTAACGACGCCTCTAGAGCACATTGATTTTTTCTTATCATCGGCTATTGGACGTCATATATATGGTCATTCTGACATATATGTCTTTAGAGGAAACCCGCTACTGCCACACAAGATAAAATATATCTTTTTCACTATTTACAGCTATACCCATTGTAACTTTAAAATTGAACAGATCCGACCTATAGGAATTTCTTGCCACACATATTCATATCTTTTTCCCTTTCTTTATACCCATGCCATGTGATTGTCTCTTGGATAAATCTGTGCCACACACCTGTCATTCACCATCTAGGGGCGTTGGAAGAAATTCATATTGGAGGGATGGTGGAGGGGTGCTGCTCCCATTTCTGAACATCAGAATTTGCCGATGAATAATACAACGATGAATAAGAAAAATATTTATGGCAATTATTAAATGGGCTGAAGGCCCCCTCCCCCACCAGCCCCTCCTCCGGTTCCAACGCCCCTGTCATCAGCTGTAACATGGACATAGCATGGTAATTTTTATGACTGCTAGCAGAAAATATCTTAGAGTGCATTCTGAAAATGTTAAGAGACAATGCTAGACATTACCACAACCTTCGTCACAACTGATCAGAGGATATATAATATCACTATTGACGTTACATGAGAAAGTGGGCAATACAGGCATTATTTCAGTTTGTGTCAGCCAATACCCGACAACCATCTGTTTATTTCCAATGGTTCTAATATTTGAAAGAATCATACAGCACGTTCTGGTTACTTCATCGCTTCATAAATACTCTGAATTAAGTAACACATCCGTCTTCAGTATGTCTTATCAACTGTCGATCATTGAACTTTCTATAAATATAGAATTACAAAATCAACACGTCTCACAGTTGTAACATTTTAAGCATCAAGGTAAGTAATTTGTAAACATCTCTAAATATTGGTTTTCTTGCTGCTTTTCTATATATAGTAATCGTTATAATTATCTTTTTTCGTTCATCTAACAGTGGTGGAAATACATGCATATTCAGAATGAAAATAAATAAATAAAATAATTTTCATTCATATTGCAACATATTGTCTCGTTTATTTATTTTACGACAGTATCCAATTTAAGTTTATTTTAGTGCTGAGGAGGTTGGGGATCGTTAAATAAATAAAAATACATTTTTTCATTCAACTCTTAAGAAACACTCTTTTAGAAAATAATACCATGGCAATTGTGAGTTTTAAATGCCCATTATAATAATAGTGATAAGTATTTAACATACAGCATGTACTCAGACTTGATTGTAATAAAACATTATAAAATACGTTTCAGAAAGAAACACATTTGGTAATATGATGTTTTGTCACATTCCTCAAAATACAAAATGTCGTTATATTTTGTCTGATAGATTGATGATGAAGACAACGATTTTATTCATTCTGGCTGCTATTGTGCCGTGTTATCGGACAGATACATCAGATGAAATCTGGAAACATAATGAAACACCACTGGCGGAATTCCCGAATGAATCATTTCAAAATACTCCAAATTCCGCAGAAACTCTTCTGACCGACAACATTAATGAGATAGTGCAACGAAAGAATTTTTTTGATGACTTATGGGGAAGTCTGAAAGGTCCACTGGAACAAATTGGGAAGCAGGCGGTGTTGAATCTTAGCCAAGTTGCAGCTAACGCTTTACAACAGGCTGCTGCTAGCGCTGTGGGAAAACGTGAAGACGTTGACCAGACATGGCAGGAGATCAAGACTCACATGCAGTCTGCTGCTCTTCATTTGTGGAACATCGTTAAGACAGCATTAGCAGACGTTAAGGGTATTCTACAGCAGTCGGTCGATGAAGGTCTTGACAAACGTAATATATTGGATGATTTATATGAACGTATTAAAGATCCACTTAAACAGATTGGGAAACAGGCTTTACAATCATTAGTCGGTGCTTTGTTGAAAACCTTTGAACAAAAGGAATCACTTGTTGGAAAACGCAACATATTGGATGACCTTTGGGAACACTTCAAAGAGCCACTAAAACAAGCAGGACAGCAAGCTATACAAGTCATTGTAGGAGCAGCAACCGACATCCTAAATAACCAAACGATCAATGCAGTTGGGAAGCGGAATATATTTGATGATATTTGGAACAGAGTTAAAGGACCCCTGACACAAATCGCCAAACAGATGACGCAAGCATTAGCGGGAATGGCATCTGGAGCGCTACAGCAGTCGTTTCTTACTGGTGTGGGAAGGAGAAGCATCTGGAAACACATCTGGCATTCCATCAAAAGACCACTGCAAGCCACAGGCAAACAAATGGGTAAAATCTTGACGATTGTTGCTGCGCACGCGTTAACTAACGCCGCAATGGGTAAACGTGATGTATTGACGGATACCTGGAACAAACTGAAGGGACCGTTAGAGACGTCAGTGACCGAAATTGCTAACGCCATCGTGGGTGAAGTCAAAAATAGTATCCCAAATCTAAAGTCAGATTTGTAAGTTCTTCTTTTTTAAACATGCAACTATCGTGTATTACAAATTTGGTTAATCAATATGAATTGATCATCAATCAACGTAAAAACAAAACACATACACAATTATGGTAATAAACATTACAAGCTCATGATACCTACAATTTCATTCAGTAGTTGTTAAAAAAGACCATTTTGGTGTATATTAATGAACATATTTTAGTAGTTTTTAATGCAAAAAATCTACAAATTTAATGTAACAAAAGCTTTGTGCACACTGCTTACTAAAGTCATGTTCTACTTTAGTACATATATCATGCTTATAATTGCCCTCTGTTCATTCTCGGTCAGTTTCCTATCTAATATGAAGGCCTATTCCAGCTAAAGCGAACACATATTTTAGTTGCTTCAGAAGTGATATTTTGGACCTCAACAAAACGAAAGTAAAATTGTCTCTTACCAGATATCTTGATGAATATATTTTTCTAGGTATGGTGCTCTTATCTACTGAACCTCGACGTATTCAGAAGAAAATACTACTGTATATCTATAACTTAGGTCTTAGTTTACTGTATTATTTAAAATATGTCGTGACTTTGAGAGAAAGTTGAGTGGTAATTTCGAGTTCTGGAAGGGACACTTAAACTACTTTGAAGAGCAAATATATCAAAACTCAAAATTGAAGTATTGTTTAAGAACTAATTTTTAAATGATACAAATTTGGATAATTGTCTGGTTTTCAAATATTTTCTATATGCAGACTACTCTGGGGGCAATCCTCAACTGCACTCTTCTTGTGTAGTAGCTCAATATTTTTCGCAATTATGAAGCTATCCATTTTGTTTTGTTCTTTAATATTAAACTGTAATTGCAGAGCGAATATTAAGCATCTGATCATCGCCGAGTTGTTGTCTGTGGGCGAGCAGTACTTCAACCGTACGTTTCACTGGCTTGATGACCTCACGATAGAGGATGATGAGCGAAGTGCTGGACACAGGAGCATCCCTGGCTTCCTCCAACACATGGCAAACATGTATGGCACAAGCCTCACAACGGAGAACCTACCAGCACTGGCAAAACTGATCATCACACAGGCAGTGAAGAACGCACAGAGAGGTACAGACTAACACGTTAAATGTTGGGTTTTTTATTATTATTTAAAAAATCTTTTTCCTCTTCTCCTTTCCTTTGCTTTATTATTTTTTTTATTATTATTATTTTTTTTACTTCTCCACTTGAGGACTGATTTATGAATAATCGGCTAATGAATGTCAAACATTTGGTATTTTTGTCACCTAGTGTTAAAGTTTGAACCGACGGGTTTTGAACCATCAGCCTCAGAATCCGATGTCCCACAACTACACCACTATTAACACGTTAATAAGTCATCTATACAAATATTCTAATAGTCTCAATGTCTGGTACCATTTGATGAAAGCCTGGTTAAACAATGAGTTAGTAGAATGTTTTAAAAACCAAATGTTTAATCACTGCCTATAGTAACTTGTAAGAGGTAAATTTGATATATCCTGAGATATCATCCACAAGTAGTCAAATTAAACTGTATTTTAGACGTTTTGTAAGTTTATTTAATTCATGTGTAAAACATTGAGTTTCATTCCAGTTATTCCCCAACTGATGATGAACAAACTTCACAGCATCATGCACTTGTTGTCTAAAGTAAGTAGCAAGAAAATGAATGAATGTTTAAAGGCGTCTTAATTCACTGCTAATCATCAGCTATTACATGTCAAACATGTTAAACTATGTCATTTGTAACATTCTAAAATACGAAATTTTTAAAAATTATAACTGCTGTATTAAGTTTAACGCAATACTGTTAGCGTTAGTAGGAAAACAGGCAGATAAGATTTATACTGTTATATTTAACCATTTGTTTTCGTAAACCAATATCCACTTGTTGAATATCGTATGAATTGGAATCAATTACTAGGTTATCATTTTTGTTTGACTTTCATGTCATGTTTCTTTTTTTTTAATTTCTCACAAACTGGACATCATATCCCATTGTCGTTGAAATATAAGTGGCACTGAACATGCTTGTTCATAAAGTAACATACAAAACCATAACTTGTGTTTTGTTTTTCAGATCACAACAGTCAAACAGACATAACTATTCAAGAAGACGGATATTTCATTTTTCTACGTGTACATCCCTGTATATTAACTAAATCCTTAAATAAATATCTTTAAATATATGTTTGTTTGTTTTATTATTATTATTATTTGTTGGTGTTGCCTCACACTTATTTATAAATGTGTATGTCACCTATAAACGGACAAACCCTCGGAAAAACATTAGTACGTTCAAAATTGTATCTTTTCATACGACATTGTGCAGTGGAAATATAGACAAAGATGTTGTGACTCGCACTCATGAATCACTGTCAAAAAAGTGATATGAGGCTTAAAGTGATATGAGGCTTTATCATAACATTTAAGTTTTACTAGTCTTCAGATTACGTTTAACTTAAATCAAAATATTAGAATGTAGTTTATGTTTTCACAAATATAATAATAATAATGAACTGACTATTACCTTCATTCTTGATTTATTGGTATCATAACTAATAATACACGATGACTAAATAATATTTGGAAGTTTTAACACCAATACTAATTTCATCCTAATTGAACGATGTCTGTACTGTTTCGCCACTAATAAATTTGCTAAAATTAGCTATACATATAGTTAGAAACATTCTTCATTAATTTTATGTCCACATTAATTTTATGGACAGTATGAGAATAAACATTTAATAATTACATCAGTCTTTCCTTTTACCATATGATCAAAATCATGTGACGTATATACAAGTTAGTTTTAGAAATAAATGTATTAATGACACCCTGACCAGAACGGGTCGGGGGTCAAGTGGGCCAGTTGAGATGGGCCTACGATTTTGAAGGGGCCTTCTCCCCCTGGTATTTAGAACTGATTACAAAAATACTTAATGAGCAATTTGAAATGGAGGCCTACATTTCCCATCTGGCCTAGGTCTATTACCAGCTTTGCAAAGGCCTGGTAACACCAAATACTATTATTAATTATCAGTAATTAGAAGTTAGAATTTGTAATTGACAGTAGATGGAATATTTGTTTAATGACCCTTCAGAAGAATATAGTATAATTATGACAATTTTTTTAATCTCCATAGGAGAGAGGGAACTACGATTTGTCATACAACATGCGTGGAGAAGTGGTTGAAATCAAGGGAAATAAATGAAACCGATAGAACATTTGAAGACACAAACTTTATTTCTAGATGCTAGAGTCCAACCAGTACCGCCCAACCACCTCCAAATGAAGATCAAATATTTGTGAGGTTATTTGTGTGTGAACACGGTCATATGTTCTATGTTGTCCAAAGATAACGTGACCTCATTTAAGTTTTTATACACAGTTGGAATTGTCAGTTTCAGGTAATTCATTCTTTTCATTCTTTCACTTTTGAAATGTATTAACATTGAAATCAACAAAATTACTGAAGTTTGTATGTTTTGTTTATAGAAATTCTAAAATGATTTTATTGCTTTATTGAGAACACAATAAAAGAAAGTGTAATGAATGGTCTAACGTTTTAAACCCAGTATTGTTAAACGATTTATTACGAGCACGTGAAGAAGAAATCCTCAGCTGCTTAAATTTGTTCTCTAGATTTTCTATTACACAGATATGACAGTAGACACCACACTGTTTAGTTATGATTAACTGTTATGGGAATTACACAAAAGAGTCTACTAAGTTTGATCGATCAACCTCAAGCACGCCTAATTAACCTCTCAATTATGAAAATGTTTTTAAAATACAAAACTTTATTAGATCTCCGTCACCTGAAGACGATTTTAAACTTGGTAAATACACATTAAACATAAAGGTTTTAAAAGTAAGTTTGCTTTTTTCAGTTTATTGTAAAAAAGACCGTTATATGCAAATAAATTAACATATTGACTGAACATAGATATATTTCATTGGTATTTAATTGTACTTTATTTCACCAGCTGCAAAGTTATTATATACTAGTTAATGTTGATGTTTTTTTTAATTTTATTATTTAATTGAATTATTGATACGTAATCATAAACGGTCACTATAGTTAAATTACTGAAGTTTGTAACTGCATTGTTTTGTTTAGAAGTATGGGCAATAATTACAAACAAAACTGGATCACTAGTTATTCAATTATTGTCAACACAACACATTTAAAACATGATATGTTAGCAAACATATTGTAAACATATGTATATTACTATTATTCCTGTTTTAGAAATGTATTAAAAGTTAATGATAATTTGTCTACGATATCTTTGTTTAAATACAATGTTTAAAATTTTAGGTTGATATCATGATGGGGGCGAGGTCGATTATTTTAAGTACACTGTCAATGTTACAGGTAATAAGGATGTGGAATAACACTATAACCTCCCTTACTTTCTCTCTCTCTCTCTCTCTCTTCTCTCTATCTCTTTTTCACTCTCTTTTTTTCTCTCTCTGTCTATCTGTCTCTGTCTCTCACACATTATCATAAACACCTTCTGGTCTTTCATCTTTCCTTCCTTCCTGCCTTTCTGTCTCGTTATGCGTCTGTCTCTATCTTCATATTTCGTTCTCTCTCCTTCGGTCATACTTTTCCTCTCCCTCTCTATATCTTCTATTTCAGATAAATATATTAAAGTTATAAATATTCTTTCAGGAAGCAATGAAAGTAATGTGCATTTAAAGACAGAATAGATATTATTCAAAGACAAAATTGATATCACTTTCTAGATAATATTATCTATTACTGGAGAAATCAATATTTCCATACGTTTTTGCTAAATAAATTGCAATACTCTTTTTTCAAAGGATATTCATGAAATAATTTAAACATTTAGCCAAGAACTAGTCTCAAATATAAATAATGTTTAGTGTTAAATGTTGTATTGGTGTGTATGTTTGCTAACTTTTATTATTACTGTATAACTTTTAATATGTTGTTACAGATCAGGGATAGAAACTAACGCTCACCACTTCGCCGGAAGCGAGTAAATCCTTACTGATGCTAGTACCCCGGGCCAGTAGATATGTTTTCCTATCTTATATAAACATACAATGGGGGGACTTGTGATTTTTCATGGGGACTAGTAACTTTTTAAGCCTACTAGTCCCCCCAGGCGAGTGAAAATAATTTCTTAATTACTACCCCTGCAGATTATAGCGGCACAAAGGGTACCAGTGACACTGGGTCCTCCAGCGTTCAACACACCTGGTCCAGTAAGTACTTCACACTGATAATTAATTTTGCTACCCAAGCGTTATCAAAACGACAGACGACACTAAAGATATATGCTATATATAATATCACTTTTAAACATATCAGAGTTGGACTGTGGTAGTCGTCATAAACTTGACACATAACAATATTGACTGAACATAGATTTAATTGACTGGTCTTTAACTGTACTCAATTCCACCAGCTGCAAAATATGTTGATGTTTTCTCTTTACAGTTGAATTACTGCTGTTTGTAACGTCAAAACTCATAGTTAAAACTAGTTTCGTGGTTTATCAATATAACGAATATTAAAAATCCCACTTCTACAGACGTTACAACCAAATATCTTTCCACGTCAAAAGCAACAGTTTAATTATAAACTGGAGAAAAATATTAGTATTGTAAGTTTTGATTACAGATGACTTATTAACATTGTTTGAGTTAATTCTGACCCAAAATAAACGTTATTGGGTTTGATTCTAAAAATACACAATTTATCTACAGACCCTTAATTAATGTTTTTGAGTATTTAAATAAACACAATAAAATTTGTATTTTACAAGATGATAAATCAATTACAAAAAAGAAATACAATTCATGCAATATGCCTTGTTTTAACCTAATATGACATGTATGAATATGTTTAAAACCGAGTACTACTTTGAAAATATAATATTTTTTTCTTTCTCGCTTTTCTCTCTTTTCTCTCTTTGTACAGGCACCAACATTTCCCATGCCGTTTCCTCCCACAAAACTGTACAGTACCCATGACAAGCAAACTGATGCAGCCACTTATCTAGCACCAGGAATTTATTATGCAAGCACCTCCGAGTCATCTTCCAATTCGCCCATGATTCCCGACTACACTGATTACAATAAATATACCGACATGACCACATCAAACCAACCTTTGTATCCAGTGAAAACATCCGAACAGACGAAATCATCATTGTCTTACCTTCTAAAAAGTACCACGGAAACTAAGAATCCTGATCTAAAAACCCTTGAAACGACGTATTTATCTACCAATGAGGAAACCACCGTTTTCCCACAATCTACAGCGACGACAGAAATAACATCAACAAAAAGTGAGCCACCTAGCAGTACTGCCACCATCTTAATCCCAGAGTCCACTTCCAACCTTATATTAACTAGTGCAAAACCAACAGATGCGTTAACCACTGATACTCCTCCATCACCAGCACGGTCCACTTCCTCAGGCATTCCAACTAAATATCTTTCCACATCGAAAACAACAGCTGCAGCTACAGCAAAGACGATGACGACATCCAAGTTGTTGACAACAGGATCCGTGTTGAATGCGACTACGTCTCCTAAGATGAGTTTAGAGGAGATTCTGTTGGTATTCAGTGGAATAGAACATGAACACTACTTCCAGCGTCTGCCCCTCGAAGACAGAGTGGCAATATACGAGCTTGCAGCCGGGGTGCAGGGATACAAGATTAAAGAAGTGATGGACCACATGGGCCACGAGCGATTGCTTACTATCATATACAGTACGTTTTTCATAACATCAAACAGTTTCATATTCTTATTATTAGGACATACCAAATATTATGATGCTAGTTAAGCATCATCTCAAATAGTTTCATATTCTTATCACTAGGAGATATCAAATATTGTGAGGACAGTAATTGAATAACTAGTGATCCAGTTTTGTTTGTAATTATTACCCATGCTTCTAAACAAAGCAAGGCAAGTTACAAATTTAACTGTAGTAACCGTTTATGGCTACGTATTTATAATTCATGAGACTGGTAGATTGGTAGTAGTATTTTGGTGTTCATATATAAACAGCATACATATTTTATTAAAATATCTTATATCTTCTGTAATGTTGCCCATCTAAATGGTTAATACATGAAATTTGAAGATATGGCTAGCTAAAAAAAACATCAAAAACTATAGTCAAAAGCATTTCAATTGTTTACACTTTTCACTATATAGGCCTATAAAATTCAACATAGAAATTTAATTTACTCCATGAACAAAGATATCCATTATACATTATAAGTTATAAATGAATTTAAATAAGAGTCTGTAGGACGAATTGGAGATTTTGGTTTATGATAAATAGTAAATTATTTTATTTAAAAAACCCACTTCATTTTTCCAAAGGAGAGGAAAGGTTTTAATAATTCTGAACCCAGAGATGCGGTCCAATTGCAACTGTGTCCCATTTCAGTATGAAACAAGTTTGAAAATTGACTATAAATAAAGCACAGGATGAATATCAGTTATTAATTTATTTACAGATTTACCGATGAAATTCATAGAACCTCTTCTTTCATATCTGATTCAGGTAAAGGTTTTTATTTCTCTTATTTACTTTACATGCTCATACCATCACTTAGATTACAATACTAGTGATTATGATATTTTAATCGTCTACTGTTATAGAAATAAATATTCACACCAATGCTACATTACTCACTTAAATGCAAGAATACCCGAATATACGGTGTAGGATAATATAATGTGTGGGTATTTTAGATTAAAAGAAATATTATACATTATCAACAAAGTTGGCAATTATCTGTATATAACAACAGCTACGAGTGGCTGACTGCCAAAAACAGTTAAATATCCAAAATGGTACTTTTGAAAAAAAAAAATTAAAATTAAAAGTATAATGTAAAATCAGAACACTTTTATAATTCACATATTCATTTTTCTGTATAGTCTCCTCTCAGTATGCAAAATGACATGTCCAAGACCTTTGATTCTATACTGATTCTAAGTGGGTCAAAATTGTCAAAACGGATATAATTGTTTTTAGCAGTCAGCCCTATATATATATGTATATTCAATACCGAAGTATATTATTTTAGATTATAAAGAACCATATTATACATAATCAACATAATTGGCTATATTTTGTGGCGATTTAGGTTGTGATATTTACAATAATATATTATTTTACAACATGGTTAATTGATGAAAGGTACAAAAATCACTAAGGATAGAGGTGTAGGTTTATATCCAATAAAACATTCTGAGACGAATCCTTTTCTAGATGGAAATCAGTAGTAGTGAGCACCATGGACTTATTGTTTTTGAGACGAGTGCTAGAAAAAAATTAAAACTAGAATAGTGTTTATATTTCTAGCAATATCATTTATTATTTCCTTTTTCTTGTAGGGTCTAAGAACAGAAAGAGAAATGCATTAGAAAAACTGAATTATATGTGCACCGGTGTACAGGGAATGTTGTTCCTCATAACTAGTTGTCTCCTACACAAACATATAGGGAACTATCACTGCTTCACAAATAAATTATTAATAAGTTTTGTTGTTTGTTGTAATGGTTACATACTAATACTTTTATTATTTCAAAAAGAATTGTGTACGTGCCAAGCTGGAATAAAGAAAACAACCTCAGCTTTTGTATAATATACAAACTCAAAAGTTATTATACTAATTTTATATCTTTAAAGTACCTCAACTAATGGTGCATGACAATAGCCTATGAGATATTAAACAATTCTGTAAATAACACATCTATTCCCTCGTTCTACTCCCTCATATGTCGTCCCTGTCTGTAATCAGGCGGACAGCTTGTAATTTACAATAAACACAGGTATTTATCATAATGTATAAGTCTGTTTTAATCACCATTACAAAATACAATACTTTTTTTAGGGGGGAAGGGGGGGGGGGTAGGTTGGTTTAACGACACCAATAGAGCACATTGAGTTGTTAATCATTGACTATTGGATGTCAAACATTTGGTAATTATGACACGTAGTCAAGTGTGAGACAGCATCTGACGTGTTTTGAACCACTGTGTTCAGCTTGAGAGTCTAATGCCCTACCGCTGGACTACTGAGGCCTGCAATGTATAAATCATGCGATTAATGGTCTCACACATAATAGTACATTTCTATTAACAACATCACATCACATTCTAATTTTTATAAATGTCAATAAATACAACCTAGCATTGTAGTGTTATGCCATCGATTTCGATGTTGATAGGTAATGAGATCAAATCTCATTGGAGGTATGATATTTAAAAAATTAAGTATCTGTTCTAACCAAGAATGAGCACTACGCAAGGCTGAATGTTCACAGTTTAACAAATGTTGTGGTGTGTGTTATCCTGTCTATGGAGAGCATATAAAACATCAATTGTTGCTTATCGATTAGTGTATCGGCATTATGTTTCCTTTCATACAAAACTAGCACAGAAAGTTGTTGTCTTCCCAAGATAACGTTTCAACCTTAATTGGCTAAAATGACGAACAAAATCTTAGCCTAATTAGATGGAATATAATTGATAAAGATATCGTCTATCCTGCAAACATAGAAGTGGCACTAATTAACTAATTTAGTTAATATATATATATATATATATTAATTCACCGTATCAACATTCAATGTTATTGTTCATGGACGAATATAATGAATTAGTTCATAGCAGTCCAACAATTCGTTAACAATTGAAAAGAAAAGAAAAATGTATTATCTACTACACCTTCTAAAGGCCAATGCAGTTATAAATATATATAACATATACACATAAATGTATAGAAGATGATTTAAAGCAATTTATATAACTAAAACGCTTGTATGAAACGTTGCAATTTTAAAACTATCAAAACTAAATAACATATGTTGATATAGAATTTGTACCCACTCCGTCAGTGCCACCTTCAACTCCAAAGTCGTTCCTATGGGCCTGTACAGGTATGGTATAATATAAATAAAACTACTCTAAACAGGGCTACATTTTCACAAGATGTATGGTGATGGGCCGTTGTTAAATATGATTTTTAAAAAGTATTTAATATTCGAAATCTTGTGTGTATCCAATGCTTACGAAAGACACCATTTGTTATATAAACGTGTACATCTACATTTTGTTTGTAAAACATATGTACTAGTTAGTTGCATTGTGTCTGTGTTCACATGTAAAATCACCTTTCAGTTCAGGCAGGTCACACAGACATTGGCAAATAACAGATGGCGTGAATACCGGGTCAAGCTTATCAGCTGTTTCTACCTCGACCAGTTCAAATCAAAGATTAAGCAGAACATTATACAACATGGATCATTGTTCATGTTTCTAGTAAAACTACACATCGGTGTAAAGAGAAAATACGTTATAGTTAAAATGATTTCTTTGTTTTACTGAAAACATGAAATTTGAAAATTAAAGGGTAATCTCAATCTGAAATGACAAAAGTATAACTTTGTTTAAACACCTATATACTCAAGTCACGAGCCCAAGTCGTACAGTTATAGACAAAATGATCATGGCCCTAATTCAAATGATATAATTATAAACAAAATCGTCATGGCCTTAATACAAGTGATATGATTATAGACAAAATCATCATGGCCCTAATTCAAGTGATATAGTTATAGACAAAATCGTATTGATCCTAATCCAAGTGATATAGTTATAGACAAAATCGCCATGGACCTAATACAAGTAATATGATTATAGACAAAATCGTCATGGCCCTAATACAAGTAGCATGAGTATAGACAAAATCGTCATGGTCCTAATAGAAGTGATATGATTATAGACAAAATCGTCATGGCCCTAATTCAAGAGATATTGACAAAATCGTCATGGTCCTAATCCTCGTGATATGATTATAGACAAAACTGTCATTGCCTGTACTCATACAAATGTCATAATTGTCATTAACATGATGTCTAGATACTACTTTACAAATAACCAATCGGATGTCACTCACCCTCTCACCTTGTTATACAAAAACTGTGAATTTTAAATCATATTATTAGTGTGATTAATGCGTTACGTGTGTCACTTTATTTTTAATGAATATCAGCATCGTGTAAAGAATGAACATACAAACACACACAAACGCACACACACATACAAACGAACACACACATACGCAAAAGCACTCACACATAAAAGCACATAAAAAACGCGCGCGTGCACACACACACACAAATTAAAATGTTTTTTTCTGTAGTAAATTGGTTATTTCTCCAGAAGGTCCAAACACGCTTTCTCGATTCATTACGATTTCTTATATTAATTACGAATATCCGTTTTGTCTGATATTCAAGCAAGTCAGCACTGTTCTACTTACACTCTAGATAAGCGTGAGTAACCGTGAGAACTCCCTGTCTAGATCGTTCTTCTGGTACGTATGTTTCAATGTCTGTGCAATGTGTAGTTTTATAGCACTTTTAAATATATTAAATATATCAATGTAAATACTGTAACATACATTTAAATATATTGACAATCTACTATAAAATACATTCCATATAATATAAAACATGTCTTAAATGTTAATTGTTAACGTATAATTGAAGCAAGATTGTGCAACAGTGGGTTTTCTAAATACTGTTTCGTCGAATTCTCCTCGTTTATCTCCCCATCTATCACGTTTGTTTGATACGGATAAAACAAAAGAAAACGAAAGGGATAAAAGACAAGGAACTTTCAAAATAAACAAAAAACATGAAACAATTTGGTTGAATTTTATTTTATTTATTTAAAATCTGGTTAAAGATCATAATCAACCCTAGATTACAGTTAGATTAAAATGAGATAATACTGATATTGTACATAGTATATTAGCATATATATGAAATTGAAATAGTCATATATAGTATTTAAGATGATATTATCTAAAATGTTTAAGAGTTGAATTACACTTTGATAGTAATGATATCGTACATAGTAATTAAATTATATTGTCTGAAATGTTTATTAACAGTTTGATCTGCTAAACTCATGAAGTTACTACTCTTTTACGTGGTCTTTGGCTTGTGTCAGGCTGACGTCATCAAGAATACCATAGACAATGTACTCAGCAAGGTTGCCAAGACAGCGGTTACCAAGGCAATTTGGTCACTAGGGAACATACCGTTAGTATGACAGAATTTATTATTTAATTTTAAATTAGAGAACCCTGTTTGTTATGGATTTGTTTGAGAAAAACCGCACTGACTGTTATATAGATATGAACGCATTTAAGTTAGGTGAACAAATAAAAATAAACATGTGGTTTGTATTTTTGGTTTTTGTGACTGCATTGACATGCATTAATATTAAAAATATTTTCAATGTTTAGTAAACTGAAGATTAGTTGTTGATGTACATATGACATACATTAGAAACGTTAATAATACAAACAATCTTAATAGTTAGGACACTTAACTGTAACTCGTGATTTAAGTTAGAAAACCGACAGAAGTGGTAAAATCAAACATTAATCAAAGTGATATAATACATACAAGTATGAGTATGACATTACATAATTAAGTGGATTAAAACAGTTACGAACCAGTCAAAATAACACAATATTCATTGTTATTTCTTTAATTTTAAATACTAATGCACGGAGAGTAAGAAATTCATGAAAGTATGTTAATATGATTTAAAGTGTTTATAAAACTAATATGTATTTAAATAATTCAGGATTAGAAACAATATTTAAACATACATTATTGTGCAAACGTTCTTACCATTTTATTTCTGTTAAAATACAAACATGAATTTTTTTCAATTTCATTTGTTTCTATTTGTTTTGCTGTGCCAAATACGTTGAACATTATCACGTATTATACCCACACATCTTCTGATATATACATGAACATGATTTCTTTCCTGGATTAATTATCCGTTTGGTTATTGGTAATTATATCACATGATATTTATGTACATCTCACTCCAGTGGTTACCTGATTTTCAGACGTGAAATTGAACATGATATTGGACATATTATGAAGATAAAGAACAAGTTAAATGAAGAGAAGAAACATCTTCTAGAGAAAGCTGAAAATCGGTTAAAATTTATCCTTCAAGCACCACGTGTATCTTCAGAGATGAAACTCATTAAAGCATTTGTGAAAACGATGAAAACAGGTAAACATTGACTATATGTATTTTTAGAAATAGAAATAACGAAACCAATGATTAATTTAAATATAGTTAAATCATTTTTGATGCATTTAAACATTTATAATCAATTATTAAATTATATTCAATTTTATTTGTAGAAATTCCAAAACGAATTGAAGAAAAACTGAAATCTCTTTACAAATATATCAAGAACGTGAGTACATGTGATGTTTAAATTTATATTCCACGTAACATACAACTGTAAGAACCATGCTCAATCAGTATTACAACCAAATATGTGTCCTGTTCTCAGTAATTGAGTCTCAACTCCCAGCTGGCTTCCCGTGGTACAGGCAAAAATAGCCGCTTTGGAGGGAGGGGTGTGGGTCTATCTGGGTGTTTTCAGTTTTGGGCAAAATTGACGTCTTTAAGAATTAAATTTTGGTGCGTTTGTACTGATTTGATCCAAAAAGTTGAATACGTATTTTTAAATCGCGTTTTAAACATACCCCACAAACTACTCAGTGACCACGGATAACTTCAAAATTTATTTTCTCAAAATGGTCGCCTCCCCACATTCAGTTTACGAAAGCTCATTATTTTTTTTTGTGTAGGAACATCATTTATGTATCAACGTAAAAAGCTGAATCTGTAATTTCAGAAATGTAAATATCTCAAAAGTGATACAATTCAAGTTAAGACTCACTTTGTGAGAAAAGGTCACATATACTACTAACATTTACTATTTTCTATAGCAGTCAAAGTTCCGAGACTGACATGCTCTATCTTCTAGGTTAGAGTACAGCGACAAGTCAAACAGACCAGGACATGTCACAGCGATCTTGCCAAGACACTGGGTCTTATGGAGTTCCTGGACACGTATGACTTCAGAGACCTGCTTGATGGAGAGCAGATATTCGTATACGAGCTCCTAGCGGCGGGCGAGACGTGTAGACTGCATGAGTTCATAGACCCAGAGACAGCCGAGAGACTCTTCAGACTGCTTGATGGTAAAATGAGATGGTTTATTTTTATTAATAGAAAGCAATAAAACCGGGTTGTTTATACTGCTAGATCGTAAGGAATAAAATAAGTTACAATAGCTGGACTGTAAGGAACAAAGCTATGCTGTTTAAACTGATGAATGGCAAGGAATCCATTAGACTGTTTAAACTGCTTGAAAGAAAGCAAGAAAACTAGTAAAAATTGTTGGATGGTAAGTTTAAAAAAAACAGGTTAAATGTTTGGAATGTAAAGAGTAATGATTGATTCTAAAGTTATACATTATAAAGGAGATGGGAGGTAAGTGGAACAGTCGAAACGTAGTTACAGAAATATTATAATAGTCAACATTTGGTGTCCAAAGGAGATTCGGATCCCTTTTTCTCTCATTCTTACGTATGTAAGATAGAGTTATCCCATGAAAGAAAGCTATGAAAGAAATTTCTATCTTACAT
>JAULBS010075420.1:0-20883 GCA_032355785.1 Symmetromphalus regularis
TTTGTACATCTACAAAACATTGACATATTAGCTTTGTACATCTACAAAACATTGACATATTAGCTTTGTACATCTACAAAACATTGACATATTAGCTTTGTACATCTACTAAAAGTTTTGTAATTTTTTTTAGTCTGAGTGGATATTCTCCTTTTGCTGGAGAAGATCACGTTGAAACATCGTACAACATCAACACCAACAACTATGACTACGAGGATGACGTCTGGATCCCAGTGTCTGAAGAGGCTCGTGACTTCATCAACAAACTTCTTGTACAGGACAAAAAGTAAGTATAATTACCCTCATCCAGAGTACTGGGATTGAAATACAGCTGTGGTATGTACTATTCTGTTTGTGGGATAGTGCATATAAAAGATCCCTTGCTGCTTACTGATAAGAGTACTCACATTAGTGTGATGGCAGTGGGATTCGTCTCTTCTACTAACACTTACCTCAATCAGCACAGAAAACAGTGTTCCCAGGTCAGCGTGCTTGAAACGGATTTGGATATAAGGATGAAAATGAATATAACCAACCTCTTGCAGCCTGTATATATGTTGTGAAGAAACTGCAGTGTGACCCACAATAGCCAGTTTACTTTTTAGCTGGGGGTGTGGGGGTGTTAAATAAATATATAAATACGTTTCAACCAGGGCATGTGTTGTCCTGAAAACACCATATACTGTATATATTTATACTTCATAAAATACTAATTTAATGTTGTTGTTTTTTTAGGCAGAGAATGACAATTGAGGAGACACTCAATCATCCTTGGCTTAACGTGAGTGTATATTTGTTCTGTTTTTAATTTTAATTATTATAATCCTGAGTTTTTTTATTCCATGCTTATAGCTAGACTCATGACCACCAGTTTTTATTTTTTCTCTTTATAATACATGTACATGTAATTAACTGTATTAAATGTATATTTCATCTTGCAGTATCAAAAATCTTAAGAATTTTTTTAACAACCTTTCTCAAATTTCTTCATCTGCTCCAGAGTATTTAATTATAAAAATAAATATATTTTACAAAAATGTTGAAAAGTAAATATTTTAATTTTTAATATGGAGATGTATTTGGTGTACAAAGGTATTATTTAAAATATAAATGTATTTTGCGTACCAAAATATTTTTTATTTTAAATGAAAATGTATTTTTGCACAAAGCAATGTTTTCGATATTTCTACCTTTGAATTACCCTTTATGTTACAGCCACGCCTGAAACAAGGAGAGGGTGAAGATGAACTTGATGTAAGTAAATTTTTCTTTTTCTGTGTGACTCTTTGAAAGGGAGCAGGATTTAACTCATAGGTGGAGTGTCTGCATGATGTGTGATAGGTCATTGGATCAATCCCCTTCAATGGACCACCAGCCTCAGTGAAGAAGTAGTTATGTAGTTGAATTTGCAGCTTTGATGGGATTTTTAATCTCAGTACCAGCTTACACCCAGAGTGAGTGCTCTTCAAGGCTCAGTGGGTAAGCGTAACCAGTTACACCGACCAGTGGTCTACAACTGGTTTATTAAAGGCCTTGGTATGTGCTGTTCTGTCTATGGGAGAGTACATATATAAAAGATCCATTGCTACTAATCAGAAAGAATTGTCTATGTAGTGGTTGAACGTTTGCAAAGCACTTACCTTGGGTTGGAGCCAGTATCGAGATTAAAAATCCCATGCCTCAACTAAGATTTGATCTCAGGATCTAACCAGCCATGAGATTGACAGCTTAACCACTGTGCCACCGAGGCCAGTGATATAGGAAAATGATTTAGCAATGGTGGTTAAGGACCTTTATTTTATGTTTTGGCAGTGCTGAGTGAAATTGTTTTAAAATTATTTGTTTTCTAAATTTCAATAACTGACTTTTCTTAACACATTGTATTTTTATTTTTTCTGCAGGGCACAGTGAAACATGTGAAAGGGCCGACATTGTTGAGAAAGGGCCACCAGGATTACAGAAACAGGAATCGACACAAGGTATGTAACTTAGCTGAATGTTTCACTTGTATAATCTTGGAGTCAGAGTTTTACTACTGTTAATAACCAACCAATGACTGTAGGAAGACTTAACAGTTGAAAGAAAAATGACTAATTTTATGAACAAATTGATAAATGAATGAACAAGTGAATGTGGGGCATCAGATTCTCAAGCTGAAGAAAAAAATTTCAAAACTCACTGGATGCTGGCTCACATTGAAAAGGCGTGGATGCAGGATTTCTGAAAGTGGGAGGAGGGATTCAAATGTAATGGGTGAATAGGACCAGTGAAAATGGTTAATTGTCACATCTTTCCACTCAGAAGATGTATGTAAAAAAAAAAGATTCTAGAAAAGGGAAGTCCAGTCCCCCTGGTCCCCCCTCTGGATCCGCTACAGCTGGCAATGTGTCACAGTTGCAGTTACCAAACGTTTGACATCTAATAGGCAATTATTAATAAATCAATGTGATCTTGTGGTATTGTAGCAAAACAAACAAAAGCAAGTGAATTAAATGTATATAAAAGAATGAACAGATAAAGGAAAGAATGAACTAGTGAAGGAAAGAATGAACAAATGAAGAATAGAATGAACCAATGAAGGACAGAATTAATAAATTGATAAAAGAATGAATAAAGTTTCTAAGTGTTGGGAGAGAGGGTTAGTAACTTAAAAAGTTATGCTATCTTATTTTAAAGCTCTTTACTTATCATCTAATTAATGTTATCGATGATTGTGGTACATGCAAAACTATTTACATCTTAAATAATCATTGTAAAGTTTGTTTTATTTAATGACGCCTCTAGAGCACATTGATTTTTAATCTTATCAGCGGCTATTGAACGTCAATTATATGGTCATTCGGTCATATGTGTTTAGAGGAAACCCGCTGCCGCCACATTGGCTACTCTTTCCGATAAGCAGCAATGGGTCTTTTATATGCACCATCTTAAATAATCATTGAGACACACTTTTGATAATATTATATTTATTCTTTCTATTTTTAGGAGGATGAACTTGATATTCTTCCAATTGGTCGTCTGTCACGAGACAGTGCCATTTTCAGGAATGAAGGAGGAGAGGGAATTCTATCTCGAGAACTTGTTATGGGTACGTAAAGAGATTATTAAATGAAAATATAAAGAGAATGGTTTATGCTTTCAGGACTGTTAAATATATGTATGCCATCCTCTCTGTGGGAAAGAAAATAAAAGACCACTTGCTGCTAATTAAAAAAGATTAGTGATTGCAGGAGGAATGTATACATCTAACAAATACCAGTGACAGTGGAAGGGGGGGTTCTAGACCCTCCAGTAAAACTTGAATCAAGCATATTCTCATATCCATTTGAAACTCAGCACTAAATCTGTTAACCCCCTCTCCCCAATGTTCACATGCTTCCGCCGTGCCAGAATACCCCTCCAAGTTTACTCTTAGAATGATCAGCAGACTTATTAATATATGGTACATGTAAAGAGGTTATGCCTGATAATTACGTTACTTCCCTTTGGCATCCTTCCTGGAGATTCAACAGTGCAGTATTGCCAAAGGTTGAAAACAGACAAGGCAAATCTGAAGAGGGTGTCTATACAAATAACGAGTTAAAATTGGCTAGTTTTAATAAGAATATATAGAGATACTTTGAGTGTATCACCAGTATGGACACCAAGGGCAATAACTCTTGTGAAAATGAATATCCTTTCTGCCTTATCTGTAATAATATCAAAGTATGTTGATGCAGTATCTATGGCATCTGAATGAGTAAATATACATGTACCTGTAATTAACATGTAATTATATGCATAGTTTTTTTACATGACCTGTTTTCTCACCGATAACCTGCAGTGCTTAATGTAAACAGTTGCATGGTGAATAGTTTCTTCGTTAGATACCCATCTGATAGCTTTGATGAGAAAACCAGAATTATTCTCCAGATAAACATCACCTGCCGAGAAAGAAAAGGTCATAGAAGGTTAAATGTTTATTTTCTGCTGAATTGCTATAGTATCTAGATCTCCCTTATTTTAAATAGCACCTTTGGGAAATAGTATTTTTATTTAAAAAAAAGAAAAGTATTTACAAAAATAAAATATAAGTTAATAAATGAAAACTATAATGATAATAAATTTAGCAATTTTTTATTAGCATAATACAAGTACTACTTTCTAAAACATATGTTACTGTTAACCTATATTCACAGCAGATGGCCCTGTGGATGATTATGATCTGTCATCTGGAAAATATTGACTCTATTTTTTGTGTATAGTGACTTGGGGTAAGACTGAACTCGGAACATTGATCTTATTTTCATTCTGCTAACTTGGATCATTTTAACTGGATTGTTCCTCGGTCATACATACACAGTTTTTAAGGATTATTAATCAGTTTCACTAAATGTTATTTCTGTGCGTTTTTTCTCCAGAATTGCCGGAACATGCACCAGTGGTTTACGAGGAACTATCTGATGTCACGGGTTACGAGGGTTCAAGGACCGAAATGTCATGCAAAATCATTGGCAAACCTGTACCAACCATCACATGGTAAGTGAAAATTGTTGTGTGGAATATAGTATTATATATTTTAATCAAGGTCAGTGGCAAACCAGTACCAACTATATCATGGTAAGTGAAAGTTGTTGTGTGGAATATAGTATTATATATTTTAATCAAGGTCAGTGGCAAACAAGTACCAGTTAGAACATGGTAAGTGAAAGTTGTTGTGTGGAATATAGTATTAGATGTTTAATCAAGATGATTGACAAACAAGTACCATTTAGAACAAAGTACATGAAAGTTGTGGAATATAGTATTAGATGTTTAATGAAGATCATCAGCAAACCAGTACCAATTATAACATGATAACAGTTTCATGGAATATGGTTTTAACTATTTAATCAAGATCATTGACAAACTGGTACCTATTATAACACGGTAAGTGACAGTTGTGTAGAATAAAGTATTAAATTTTTTTATGAAAATCATCAGCTAACTAGTATCAATTATAACAATTTTGTGGAGTATAGTTTTAGCTATTTAATCAATATCATTGGCAAACTGGTACCAATTATAACATGTGAAATACAGTTTTAGTTATTTAATAAAAATTCCACGGTTAGTGATTGTTTTTGTGTAAAATGTTGTTTTAGTGATTTAATCAAGGTTACATGGTAAGTGATGGTTGTTATGTAGAATATAGTTTTAGCTATTTAATAAACATTGCATTGAAGAAATTATCAACATTTTATGACACAATGTTGTGAATCCTTGAAACATGGAAAAACTATGTTACAATCCATTCAAAACAATAAAATGAAAAAGCTTTATTGTATTAATTAGAAACTGTTTAACAAAACAATTCATAAACCATTGTCAGTAAATCATTTTGAAACAAACTGGAATCATAGTTTAGCAAAAGAATGTGATAAAAAGTAAAAAATGTAGGTTATATACCTTTAAGAATGATTATTAAAGTGTTTTCAATTCTTTGTGTAGGCATACCATGTTTTAAAGAAATATTTCAGTACTGCAAGCTAAGCATAATCAAATGGCATTCAAAGAACAGCTGATGTAGCTTAAGACCTAGCTTCTGTTGTTAGTAGTTGTAGGGGAATAGTTTTTTGTCAGATTTTAAAAATATTTTCCAAATAGATATGGTAGACCATTACAAAGAACCTTCACAACATGAAAGTTGAACCGTAATTTGTATATAAACATGAAAACAATTATAAACAAATAAATATACTCAAACAAAAAAGAAAGTATGCATGTTAAAATATTTTTTATTTCATGAGGTGATCACAGTAATGGTCCATTGGCACAAACATGTGCACACAAGTTGTGATATTACTCACTCTCACACACCTACTAAATTTTGTAGTTATCTAATTCCAGAATTTCTGCCATGAATGTAATTTGGTTTATTAAATAAATGACTATTGATTACATGCATACTTCCTTTTTTGGTTGAGTATATTTCAGCGTTGTAAAGCATGTACCATAAAATTATGGTATTTATAATCTAAGCACACTTTGGTAGCTACAAGGGAATAGTTTTTGTTATGTTTTCTTAGTTGTTATGGTAGAGAGTTACAAAGAATCTCCACAACATTAAACCGTAAACCTTAATTTGTATTTAAGCATGAAAACTGTTACAAACAAATCAATATTTCAGTATTGTAAAGCATATACATTAAAATTACAGTATATCTTATTGCATGTTATATTTTAAAACACTGGTGGCTTATAATCAAAGGACAGATGTATAATATCTTATATCATTGGTAGCTTAAGGGGAATAGTTTGTCTGATTGTTGCCATATTTTCACAACGGACATGATAGAGTGTTACAAACAAATCAATGTTTCAGTATTGTAAATATTTGTCTTAAAACTATAGTATACCTTATAGTATTGTGTATCTTATAGCATTGGTAGCTTATAATCAAAGCACAGATGTACAATATCTTATATCTTTGGTAGCTTCAGGGAATACTTTTTATCTGACTGTTGCCATATTTTCACAATGAACGTGATAGAGTGTTACAAACAAATCAATCTTTCAGTATTGTAAAGTATGAACGGTACTTTAAAACTTTAGTGTAACATGGTATATCTTTTATCTTTGTTAGGTTCAGGGAAATAGTTTCTGACTGTTGCCATATTTTCAAAATGGACATGATATGAGTGTTACAAACAAATCCATGTTTCAGTATTGTAAAGCATCCACCATAAAATTATGTTATTTATAATCAAAGGACAGATGCATTTCTTTTATCTTTGTTAGGTTCAGGTAGATAGTTTTTGTCTGTTGCCATAGTTTCAAAATGGACGTGGTAGAGTGTTACATAGAACCTTTATAACATAAAAGCTGATATAGATCGTGATGGTGTAATGTAAATAGGTGAGCATAATGTAAATAAGTGAGCGTGTGTAACTATCACAGATGTTCACCCTCTCTCAGGAAATTGTTGTTCTTGGCTAAAAACAAAAGTTGTGCACATGTACTGCTTTCCAAACAGCTGTTAATATTTACTGTTAGACTTTGCTGTGATATAATCCCCTTCCACTCTAAAATGTTACAGTCATCTTTTTGTAACTCGATGCATTAATATGTATTGTAACACTGGATTTTTTTCAAGTTATTTCCCTTTGGTTGCCATACTTAACATACACACCAGTATTTAAAAAAAAAAACAATATGAAATTATACAAAATTGTTCTCTGTTGTTTTGAGCTTCAAATTTAATTCATACTAATAAATCAGTTCAAAATAATATCACTTTTATGACCTGTGGTATTAAAAAAATGAAGCACTTGATAGAGCTATAAAAATAAGGGTTAAAAATGGCCACAGTGGTGTAGTAGTTATGCATCAAACTCACACCTGGTAGGTAAAGGGATCAAATCTTGGACAAGGCATTGGATTTTTAATCTTTGTACGAACTTCATCCCAGAATGAGTGCATTGAAAGTTCAGTGGGTAGGTGTACATAATTTACACCGACCAGTGGTCCATAACTGGTTTATCAAAGTTTTGGTTTATGTTATCCTGTCTGTAGGGTAGTGTATATAAAGTAACCCTAGCTGCTTATCAATAAGAATAACTACACTAGTGTGGCAGAATTAGATTTTGTCTCAAACTAAAACTAGCATCTGTCGTGGATCAACAACACAGGAAGCTGTATTGTGTACTTAGGACAGCATGCTTGAACTTTTATTGGATGTAAGCATGAAAATGTATACCACAAACCAACCTTGACTAGTTTTGATAAGAATACTATTGAGATTCATTCAGTACATCTCCAGCACAGATGCAAAGGGAAGCAACTCTTGTAAATACAATATCACACCTCCTGTACAGAAATGCTCACAGCATTATTTGATTAACCAACATACATGGATACACCACAAAAACAACAACAGTTTTCTACATTTCTCTTTCTTCATTAAATCATTTGAAAGGTTGCCATAGTAGCATTTTGGTCAGCTTGACTTGAGAACGTAATTGCAGAAACATTGTTTGCATTATGTGATTAGAACAGTTTAACTGGTGAACTCAACACAGAAAGATTGTTTTTGTGATAGGAGAGTGAATACCTATATCCAATCAAGGATAACAGGTAGGCAGGTAGTTCAGTTCACTGTTTCACAGATCATAGATATTCTTTAACAATATACTGGCTTCAGTGGAACAGTCATTAAGCTGTCAGACTCATTGATGGTAGGTACTGGGATCAAATCTCAGCTGAGACCTGGGATTGTTAATCTCTGTATCAATTCCAACCCGGTGTGGGTGCTCCATAAAGCATCACTTGCACCAACCATTGGTCCACAACTGGTTTATTAAAAGCTGTGGTAAGTGCTGTCCTGTCTGTGGGAAGCTTGGTGCTAATCTGAAAGAGTAGCCTACATGTGTACGTGGGTGGTAAAAGGTTTCCTCTAAAGACTATGAGTCTCAAAACACCATATGTCTGACTCCTAATGGCCACTGAACAAACAATGTGCTGGGCTGTTATTAAACAAACAATCCTTTCCTTTCATTCCCAATGAAATGTGCCAATAGTTATTCCTCACCGCCCCCATCCCCCACCCTCACAAAAACACATTTTATATCATTAACAAAGTTAAAATTAAAATATTTACTACACAGTATGAAAAGAAAAGAAAATTTTAGATTTCTAACATTTCCTTTGAGAAGATGTGTCTACCTATGAACTGGTCATTCGTCAGATCAATCCTTCTCAGTAGACCCATTTGCCGTTTGGGCTATTTTCCGTTCCAACCAGTGGTCCACAACTGGTTATCAAAAGCCATGGTATGTGCTGTCCTGTCTTTGGGATGGTACATATAAAAGATCCCTTGCTGCTTATTGGAAGGAGTAGCCTATGTGGCAGCAGCGAGTTTCCTCTAGAGACATATATCAGAATGACCATATGTATGACGTCCAACAGCAGATGATCAGATAAAAATCAATGTGCTCTAAAGGCTTCGTTAAATAAAACAAACTTTACTTTTCCTTTGAGAAGAATTGTTTTAAAAATACTATTATGAACCCTACCATATAAAAGCAACTAGCCTCACTGGTCCAATGGTAGGAAATCACTCTCAAGCTGATGATGGTGGTTTATAATTACCAAATATCTGACATCCAATAGCCAATGATTAATAAATCAGTAGGTTCTGGTAGGTTTTTTAACAAGACAAACAAACAAAACCATTTAAAAAATACAAATGTTTGTTATTGGAGGTGTACCTTTTCCAGTAATTGAACAGAAAAGCATGTGTATGTGCTTAGAAAAGAAAACAAGTTATTCTGTTTCTGCATTAAATCATTCAAAAGATTGCCATAGTATCAAGTATCTTGGCCAGCATGACGGCTGAATATAATTTGCATTATGTTATTAATAAAGATAAAACTTTGATAAAAAAAACAAATTTTAGACAAATCTGTTTTTACATTAAATCATTCGAAAGGTTGTCATAGTAGCATTATTTTTGGCCTGCATGATGCCTGAACCTACTTATAATTTGCATTATGTTATTAATAAAGATAAAACTTTAACAAACATCATTTTAGACAGTTCTATTTCTACATTAAATCATTCGAAAGGTTGCCATAGTAGCAGTTTTTGGCCAGCATGACTGCCAAGATGTATGTGAACTGATCTCTGACAAGACTGGTAAATACCTTCTCAATACTGGCAGTCTATTTATAGCATTGGTCTCCTCCCTTGTTATTTTTACCTCTCTCCAGCACTGAGTTTTCTCCCAGCAGGAAGTTTGAAATCTGATTCACGTTTAACCTTTCTGGAGTCTGACAGAGAAAGGTTGTTGCTTACATCACACCAGAGGTTTGCACCTGAGTTTCAGATGTAATTCAGGCCTTTCTGTGTTTCACCTGTACATGTATTTGTTGTATTTCTTATGATGTTATATGGAGTATATCATGGAATAGATCATGGTTGATATTAAAGGTTGTGAATATCTGTAGGTGGTGGAAATTAATAATTTATTCAGGTCGTTTCCAGTCGAATTTAACTCTGGGCGGGGGAGTAGAACACACATGTACAAACTTAGCCTATTTGGGAGAATGTAATTGTAACCCTTTAAGACAGGTGGTAGCTTAATATAGGTTAAATTGTAGTAAATTAGATGATTTGGGAGAAAATAAATGTGACACTTTAAGACAGGTGGCTGCTTAATACAGGTTAAATTCTACTAAATTAGATGGCTTGGGAGAATATGATTGTAACTCTTTAAGACAGTAGGTTGCTTAATACAGGTTATATTGTACTAAATTCGCTGATTTGGGAAAATATAATTGTAGCCCTTTGATACAGGTGGCTGCTTAATAAAGGTTACCATTTAAGCAGGTTTGACTATACATCCATTTGACATAGTAAAGTGATTACTAGTATATTTGTTTCTGAGTGAGGTTGTTTCATTTACATTGGAATTTTCACTTCCCATACATTATACCTGTTTACAGTCAAACACATTATAACAATCACCCAAAATATCAGTTATAAACAGGTGGTCTTTATATCCAAATAATATATAGCAGTGATGTAGGAAGGTGCTGAAAAGTGGGGTGGGTGGGGCACACACAAACACATACATGTATTTAAATTGGAAAATGAATAAATATATAAGAAATATCTAAAAAGTGGGAGGGGCACATACCCCCTTGCCCCTCTCCCACTTCCTATGCCACTGTATAGAAATACATACATTTTTCTTGTAAAAGGAAATACTTAAAGTGTTTTTATAGACAGGTGAATGTTATCTAGAGTGTCTGATTTGGCGGGTTCTACTGTAATTACATATTTGTGATTCCTGCTGTTACTATAGCAGCCAAACTGTTCATCATTCGGAGAGATTGGTTTCGACACCTGTTCAGCAGTTTACCAGCACATTTATATCTGTGCTATATTTATCCTATTTTTAACAACTGCTGTTCAAGAGTAAACATTTCAGTGTTTAGCCAGCTAAATCTGTATTTATGTGGTATATGCTGCAGACCCATAAATACTAGGGTGGTGGGTGGGAGATGGGGGCCATGTGGCCCCACTTCAGAGCCCTTTTTTTCTTCTTTATTTTAATACATTAATGTTTGCTATTGTAACCAAAATCTGAAATAGAGTTTGTACCGGAGCCATCACTGCCCCCTCCCAATCCCAAAGTCATTCCTACAGGCCTGTGCTGTCCTGGTTTAGTTAGGGGTGCAACGATATGACCAAACCCGTATTGCGATGTATTGCGATGTATTGCAATACAGCAAACCCATATTGCATACTATCATACTAATTACAAAACATATCTCAGACAGGCACACCTGTACCAATTTCTGATGAAAAAGAAAAATATATAGACACAGTTGATTTATATGTTTTAATTAAGTTTGACTTATATTTTTATAACTTACTGTCATAGTCATAGGTTTTATAAGAATAGATACTCATTAGGTAGATATATTACAATACACAAAACCATATCACTGTATGTATTGCTCTCGGCAAGTATTGCAATATACCGGTATATCGTTGCACCCCTAGATTTAGAACTACACATGCACACATGCATGAACACATGCACATACACAGAAATATGTATATATCTATGTGTAGTGAGCTTCGCGGTAAGTGGTAGGACATTTGTCTCTCAAGCAAAAGACTGGTTCAAAACCCATAAATGTGTGAGATCCATTAATAAATCAATTTACTCTAGTGCGGTCGTTATACAAAACAAAACAAAATATCTCTTTCTATATGTGTGTGTGCACGTGCGTGTATGTTGTGTCTGAACAACTGCTACAAACACAAGTATACATCTAGAACATGTCTACTGCCTTCTTTGCTTCTTCTCACATCACCTCCAGTTGGAGAATTTTGAGAATCTGAGGAATTGCTTGTTGCTTTCTTTTGGCATGTACATTTTTAGAATTTGTAAACAAAATTATGGAATGTTGGCATTTTATTTTTAAAAACGGAAATTAGCAATATAATTTGCAAAGCACTTTCATTGCTAACGTATGTCAATTATGTAATATCAACATATTTGTAATTAAACTGATAAAAGTAGCATATCAGCCCAACATCATGTCACATATAGATGATAATCTATGTAGATAATAGTATTTATTCCAAAATAAGAAAATCTATGTAGATAATTGTATTTATTCCAAAATAAGATAATCTGTGTAGATAATTGTATTTATTCCAGCATGAGATAATCTTTGTAGATAATAGTATTTATTCCAACATGAGATAATCAATGTAGATAATAGTATTTATTCCAAAATAAGATAATCTATGTAGATAATGCTGTTTATTCCAAAATAAGATAATCTATGTAGATAATTGTATTTGTTTAAAAATAAGATAATCTATGTAGATAATAGTATTTATTTCAAGATAAGGTAATCTTTGCAAATAACAGAAATTAATACTAATTTGATATATATATATATGGCAATTCCAACGCACAGGAGAAAATATATTTGTTTAATAGTATGAGGTATTTAATAATGATATTACCCTATTGAAGGGTAAAATGGAATTTACCAGCACTTGTAAAAACCTAAATAAACCAGTCTAGTGGAAAAGAATACTATTTCTATAATTGCTACAGAACGATAGCATTAATTTTGCTACATTAGCCTGTGCATACAATAACATTTATATAAAGAGTACCAGAAAGATAACAGTATTTTTGCAACATTAGATAGCCTGTGCATACAATAACATTTCTATAATGAAAACCAGAAAGATAATAGCATTTCTCCGAAGACAGTAAGATAATAACATTACTTGAAGCATTGGTTGTTTACTGTTTTCCAAAGTGTCAGTTTAACCTGTGTTGTCTGTAAGCTTCACTCCTACGCACTGCTAAGCCATTTCTCCCATACGTAACACCTCATCTTGTAATGTTAAAGGTTCTAGACTTGGCAGCTTCCCTTCTCTACTTCTTTTTTCTGTTTTCATTTTACACAGTGCGATTAATACGAAATTCCATCTCGGATTCACGTGATCTTTTTAACGTTTCCTTGTGTCAGTTATATTAGCCCAGCAATTGCTGTGTAGAAAGTTTTCTTTTTTGTGTGTGCATATTGGAACTCTTCTGTTTAGAAGATTAATTTGTTATCAACAGGTTGGAGTTATCTATCATGCTCTACAGGTTGTGATTGTTGTTTTGTAAAAAAAAAATTTCGGGTTTGTGGTACTTGGTAGTTTTTCTGTGGTGAAGATTTTATAATCTTTACGGAAGGCTACATATCCTGATTTGGCATGGATGAACTATGTTAAACTTACTTTCGTGAACGTCAGTATTACACAGATAAAGATTGCATCTCAGTTTGAAAAATATCAACATTGTTAACTTCTTTTCTGGAGAGTTTTAAAACAGTTTGAAAATGTTTTCATCTGGTTGGTTTTCGATGTGTGGTTAGAAAAGAAGTAAAAAACCAAGGACAGATTATTACTGTGTGAATTTGTATTTCAATTTGAAGTTATTTCGATTTTCGTATCACTACAAAAGCCAAAATGAGTTTGCTGTTTATTCTGCCAAATCACAAGTGCCCCAGCAAGGACTGTCCATTCCATGCTTCAGAAGTGGGTTCCAAAAAGAAAATGTTTGAGACTGCAACAGAAACATTAGAGGTCACGGATACGGGATCTTTTATCGGAGAAGGAGGAAAAATGATGCGACCTCCGCCACCAAAAATGAAACTTCGGAAGATATGGAATGAACCGAAACCAGATGAAGTTGAACTCGAGCCTGAGACATTACCCGTTGCCGAGGACGATGTCTCAACAGTTTTATCTGTGGATACCGGAAATGAGTCGGCAACTAGTGATTGTGAAGCACACCTAACAATAGAATCGTTACTAAGTCCTGCAGAAGAGTGGGAAGAAATTGATGCAGATTTGTACGCTGATACAGGTAACGAATCTATGAGTGAAGATGGCCGGTTTGTGCTTGATGATATAAAGGAAGAAATTACGTACGGAAGAGGTTTAGAGGAGATAACTGAGTTGGAGGTTGAAGATACAACTGAGACAGTTAAACTAGAAGAGGGTGTAGTGGAGAAACATACGGAAACAGTTAAACATGAGGTTAAAGAATGTGATGTTTTTGATGTGGAGGAAATTCCAGAGGAGTTTGTTGATGAGATTTCAGACATTCCATATCAAAGGTCTGTTCAGCTAATAATGAGGGTTTTTTTGTTGTATTTTTTCTTGCTTTTTAAATACAGTAGAATCCTCTTAATTGCATAGGCATTTTGCCAAAATATATTATGCAATTAACAGGATTATTCCTTTATCAGAAATCCGCATTTAAAATCATGTTACTATTCTTGTGGACCCAACCACCTTCTCATAATATCAATTCATTTATTATTGTTGTATTGTATATTGTCAAAACTAATCTTACAGTCATCTGTCTATAGAATCCACTTTAGATATGCTTCTTCATAATAATACTTAAAGTATTTCAACCAGTTTATAACAGCCACCTTCTCATAATATCAATTCATTTATTATTATTGTTTGACACTTACGACTATCATGACTTATGACTACCAAGACTTATGGTATCAAGACTTATGACTATCAAGAATTATGACTATCAAGACTTATGGTATCAATACTTATGACTATCAAGATTTATGGTATCAATACTTATGACTATCAAGACTTATGACTATCAAGACTTATGACTATCAAGACTTATGACTATCAAGAATTATGACTATCAAGACTTATGGTATCAAGACTTATGACTATCAAGACTTATGGTACCAAGACATGATTATCAAGACATATGACTATCAAGACTTATGACTATCAATACTTATGATATCAAGACTTATGACTATCAAGACTTATGGTATCAAGACTTATGGTATCAATACTTATGACTATCAAGACTTATGACTATCAAGACTGTTTCATTTTGCTGGCATGCAGTTAACGCACTAACTGCCACTACGAGTATACTCATAGTAAATCCAGTGCTACACTGTAGTAAATTGAAGATGCCAACAATGGTTATTACTCATCAGTATATTTGCTGGCAATGGGGAATAACAAATTAATGTAATGAAGTTAAACATGTTTAAAATTGTTATACATTTTTCTTCATATAAATCGCATTACTCACTCAGTGTACGTGTAGTGGCAAAGGGAAAAAACCCACTATATTGTGTTCGGCAGTCATCGTGTTAAATCCTCTATATTTAATTTCCAAATTTGAGCAAGATTCTATTTTACAAATTTTCCAACAAATATTTAGCTGTCTTTTTATAATTTCAGGTTGAAAGACAATGAAGAAATTGTAACTGATTTCAATCATAGAGTGACATACAAAGATGGCGTTGCTACATTATATATTGATGACCTTGACCTTGAAGATGGTGGAAACTACACTTGCCGAGCATCAAATGAGCTTGGTGATGCAGAGACAACTGCTAACTTGGCAATCGAAGGTAAAAAAAAAAGTTATATATTGCAGAATTTAAAATTAAAATCCTTTTAAAAACATATTGGAAAATCAATAGATTTGTATTATTAATATTATTATTATTTTTTTTTAATTATTATTATTTATATTTTGATTTGTTGGGAGTAGAGATATATATATTTTAAATATCTTGCATCTAGAATGGATCCCATATTTTGGGGGGTGTAGTTGAATATATACATACCTGTACCTGTACATACTTGCAGCACCTTGTTTTACATGTGGTAACCAATGATTAACAAATTCTAGTGAGGTCATTAAAGAAAATAATAAATTAAAAAAAAAGAAATAATGATGACATATTTGTTGATTTTGATTTTAGACTTTTTTGGGGGTCTTTTATCAAATATCACAGAATTGCATTGAATTACATTATAGATACTACCCACCGCCAACATGCTAACAATTCTAAACACATCTAAAGCTTGTATAGTATCCTACAATTATGGCTTTTTTTGTTATTTTAGAAGTGCGACACAGAAGAAAGAGGAAAGCAGCTGAAGCTGCTGCTAAACTTAAGTAAGTTTAATATTTTACAGTTTGGGCTATTTTCCATTCCAACCATTGGTCTACAACTAGTTCATCAAAGGCCGTCATATGTGCTTTACTGTCTTTGTGAAAGTCTATATAAAAGACCTCTTGCTGCTTATCAGAAAGAGTAGCCTACATGTATGTGGTTTCAGCAGGTTTCCTCTAAATAAATATGTCAAAATGACCATATGATTGACGTCCAGTAGTCGATGATAAGATAAAAATCAATGTGTTCTAGGGGCGTCGTTAAATAAAACAAACTTTACTTTTAATATTTGTGTTATTTAGATAGAGAGTCTCAGTGGTCCAGTGGTAGGGCATCAGACTGTCAAGCTGAAGACAGTGGTTCGAAACCTGTCAGATACTAGCTCACACTGACTAAAGTCCAATTACTAAATGTCTGACATCCATTAGCTGATGATTAAAAACTCAATGTTCTCTAGTGGTGACATTAAAAAAAAAACTTAATAATTCTGGTGCATGTATTTGGATGGTTGAAGTTGACTTGTGCTGTTTCTTTATTGGGTCTTTGTATTTTAACAAATAATTATTATTATGCCTTTTTTATTTTAATACTTGGTTTACATATTTTTTTCTATAAAACATTGGTCATTCGGTCTTTTTGTTATCGATATTTTCAAAATAATTGTCTGGAGAAAACAAAAAACATTGATTCATTCAACATAAATGCAGTTTATTTTGATAATATACATGTAGAGAGCATTGGATTTTAATTTAATTTTTTTTTATAAAGTGTTGTTGTTTTTGTAAATGTTCACTATAGCTCACTATTTAAATTTTTTAATATTTCTTTTATTTCACTTTCATTATTTTTAAGTTTGAAGGATCAAGAAAAATAACAATCATCATATTTTGGTAGTAATAAACCAAATTATTTATATTAATGTTTTTCAGACTGGGACCGAGACACGAGTACGACTTGAGTTTGCTAGATCTGAACATTCCACCAGAATTTGTTCTGCCTCTCATAGATCAAATCTGCCAACAGGGAGAGGACATTGAAATGACAGTCACAGGTAATAATATTACTTAAAAACATAGGTGATCATGACCTCCAATTTGAGAACTCTTCAGATGCTGAGTTAAGGCAGGTCATTAATTATTTAGGTAATGACCTCTACAGATATATACACACGTAAATATGCTCAGACACACACACATTTTAAATTTCTCACAACTGACTGATTTTATCTTAGTAATATTGCTAATTAATATTCATGTATTTTCCCCACAATATTGCTAATGACTATTCATGTATTTGTTTGCACAATATTGCTTATTGTTTTTAGTAATATTGCTAATGAATATTAATGAATTTAATTCAGTCAAGTTTGCTGATGAATATTCATGTATTTATATCATTTGATTGCTGATTAATATCATGTATTGGTATCATTTCATTACTGATGAATAATTGTTTAATTTAGTCAAATTTCTAATGAATATTCATGTATGTTTTAGATTGCTAATGAATATTCATGTGTCTATTTCAGTCAGATTATTAATGAATATTCATGTATTTAATTCAGACTGCTAATGAATATTCATGTTCTGTTTCAGTTAGATTACTGATGAATATTTGTGTATTTGTTTCAGTAACATGTCGACCAGAGCCTTCTGTGGACTGGTATCATGGTGAAACAAAGGTGGAACCATCACCAAGATTTACATTTGTACACAGCAAGGGAGTCTACCACCTTTCTATGAAAAACATCAAAACTACAGATGCTGGAGAATGGCGTTGCCTAGCAACAAATCCATATGGAAAGACATGGTGCTCGTGTGATCTTAAAGTTTTGGGTATGTTTGAACTTACTATTATTATTATTATTATTATTGTTACTATTTTTTAATATTATTTTATTATATTATTATTTTATTATTATTTTATATTATTATTTTTAATTTTTATTATTATTTTATATTATAATTTATATTGTTATAATTATTATTATTAAAGCGTAAAATATAATATTACAGAAAAAGTTCCTGAAGGTTCGAAGAAACCCAACTTTGTTCAGCGGCTAGAAGATATGACAATAACAGAAGGTTGTGTTGCACGACTGGAATGCAGGGTCAAAGGTCAACCATGTCCTGTTATCGAATGGTAAATATCTAAATTTAGGTCAATGTTATTGTTTGGACAAAATATTTTAGTGGAGTCAAAAACAAATCAAAGATGAAACTTTGTAAATAGGATGAGTATGGATCAAGAATCAAGAAATAAATGTTGGCCACATCAGATTTTAACTTTTTCAAGATTGCTGCCTTTATTTTTACAGATTATTACTTTTTCAAGATGGCTGCATTTATTTTTCAAAATTCATTCAATCATTGTAATATACAACATGTATCTTATACAAAATTTTGTAATACATGTATATGTTTTGATGTCCTTTGATAAATAATAAAAAGATCCTTTTTCAACATATCTCAAAAGAGTAGTCACATGGTAGCAATGAAGTCATAGCATGTGAACGGTATGCTTGAATCTTAAAACAACACAATCACACTGAACTTTGACAAATGTGTAAAAACTAAACAATCTTTGTGTTCTATTTTATTTTACGATTGACTGATTTTCTGTGAAAGTATTAAAGATAAAATTTAAAACTCATATATTATCATTATCTCAATAGGTACAAAGATCGTCAAAGAATCGAAGCAAGCCGTCACTTCAAGATGACCTCTGAGGACAATGACACCTACATTCTGACAATAGATGATGCCATGTTAGAAGACACAGGTCACTATATGTGTCGTGCTGTCAATGAGGCAGGGTCGGCATCAACCGAGGCAAGAATCCGAGTCCAGACCATCGCCCAGGCAGAAGACCAACGCTTTGTCCCAGAAACTTCAGTGATAGAGCAGGCACCAATTGCCAGGTTAGAGTTAGAAAATTCATTCTTACTGCAAACTCGGAGTGAATACTATTTAAATTATGATAAAACTTGTTTGTTTAACAACATCCCAGCACTTCATTTATTCAGCGGCTATTAGGTGTCAGACATATAGTGTTTTGTGACTCATGGTCTTTAGAGGAAACCTGTTACCATTACATAGGCTACTCTTTTAGATTAGCAGCAAGATATCTTATATATGCTTTCCCACAGACAGGATAACACATACCATGACCTTTGATAAGCCAGTTGTGGATCACTGGTCACTGCAAGTGATATACTCCTACCCACTGAGCTTTGCAGAGCACTCACTCTGCATTGGAGCTGGTATTGTGATTAGAAAATCTGATGCCTTAACTGAGATTTGATTCCAGTACCTACCATCTGTGAGTCTGACAGGGAGGGGGATTTTTTTATAGGGAATATTATAGGGAATAGTAACATTTCTGGTCTACAAGTCTATTAAGTCATCAAGTAAGTAAAACTATTTCTTGATGTCTACCCATACAGGTACCGGTTCCAGACGGCACCAGACTTCACTGTGAAGCTGAGGAACAAGTCTGTGTTTGAGGGATCCCATGTTAGATTGGCTTGCTCTGTCACAGGCATCCCAGACCCACAGGTCAAGTGGTACAAAGATGGAACAGAAATTATCAATGATATGCATTATGCAATAAGGGTAAGTACAATGTATATACCTACATACTTATAGTAAATAAAATTGAAATTTTCAATAAGAGTAAATAATATATCATATACCTACTTTCTTATAATAATTTGAACAGAAATTACAAAAGACTTAGGCAGGTTAATGCAAACACTCTTAAAATAATAATTTTTGCTGGATAACATGAATTTTTTCGATACTGGTAAATAATGAAAATTTATTAATGATACTTTAATGTATGTTTATATACATGTAATACTGTAATAGTGTCATGTTTTATGTAATATTATAACATTTGTTACGTTAGTTGATGTATTTTGCTCTGCCCATTTTTGGGTGTTTTGAAAATAAATTTCTTTTTTGTTTCTTCTTTCTTTTTTTCTTTCTATCTTTCTTTCTCTTTTTCTTTCTTTCTTTCTTTCTTTCTTTCTTTCTGTAATTAAAGAGACTCAGTAAGTGTTATTTTTATTACAGAACAACTATGGCTTATTGTCAGTGGAGATATCTCATACGAAGGCACGTGATGTCGGTTGTTACACATGTGAAGCTTCAAACAGTGAGGGCAAAATCACGTGCTCTGCAAGTCTGGAGATTATCGGTACGCTATTGTTTCTAACTTAATAAAACTAAAATAAACCCAGATTTCTGTATTTTATGTATTCATTTTGTAGATTCTTACATTTAGCATCATTCTCTAAACTTAAAAGAAAACATTTTTTTTAAATGAGAAAAACTTTAACTTTCTTGCCCTCAATTTTCCAATAAAAAATCCTAATCTAATTTTATCACAGATTTTCCTACAATTTTATTAATATTTTACATACATTTCACTTCCAAAACAACAAATTATATTTTCAATTTGTAATGTCAAAATCTTCATATTTCACTTAAAAATAACAAACAATAATTTTGTAATTTCAAAATGTATATACAGTATTTCACTTAAAAATAACAAATTATATTTTCACTGTTCATTTTGTAATTTAAAAATTTACATATTTTACTTAAAGCATAAATAATATTTTTGCTGTTGAATTTATAATTTCAGGATGCAAAATGAGACCTTTTATTTTATGCACACATTTCTGATATAATATTATATATATCTTTACAAAATACATAAATTTAAATGACATACCTTACAAACAAATTTCCAGGACAAGTAGGAGAGCTGGATGAAGATGAGTATGCAAGACCAAAGTTCCTGGCACCTCTTGATGACATCTGTATCAAAGAGAGAGAGGAGGCCGTCTTCCACTGTACAGCTA
>JAULBS010075420.1:20983-35716 GCA_032355785.1 Symmetromphalus regularis
CAGGCAAACCGGCACCAGGCTTCAAATGGTCAGTAGTCTGCTTTACAAACACTGTAGAGTGCTTTAATAACACTGTAGAATAGCTTTTAATAACACTTGATGACATCTGTATCAAAGAGGGAGAGGAGGCCGTGTTCCACTGTACAGCTACAGGCAAACCGGCACCAGGCTTCAAATGGTCAGTAGTCTGCTTTACAAACACTGTAGAGTGCTTTAATAACACTGTATAATAGCTTTTAATAACACTTGATGACATCTGTATCAAAGAGGGAGGGGAGACCGTGTTCCACTGTACAGCTACAGGCAAACCGGCACCAGGCTTCAAATGGTCAGTAATCTGCTTTACAAACACTAACACCGGAGGTTTTAAGAAAAGATGGTGGCTCAATAGGCAAATTTGTTTTGTTTTCCACTTTTTAAGGCATTACTATTTAAATTATGTGGAGAACCTAAATATGTAAGTATAGTAATAAAGATGTGTGTAACATCCGTTTCTGATCATTTCCTCTTTTTTATACACAAAGTGAAAAATTGTTTCTTAGAAAAACAAAATAGAGATTTAAACCCTTAAGCCCCACTGTGTGTCCATTACTGCCGATCATCAAAGCATATATTATTTGTTAGAAAATCCAAAAACTCAGGTACTGTTGGTGTTGTAATTTCAAAATAACATAATTGGTAAGATGCATGATGCCATTCACTTATGATGTTATAATTCTGTATGCAACACATACATTAATTTAGTTGTGAAAGGATCCATGGATTAACCAATAAGCAAAATAAGCACATGCTTGGGGCCTCAAGGTTTTTTTCCTGTGCAGGATTTACAATGGAGCATGGTGTAAATAGAAACAAAATTTAATTTACTCATATTCTTTTGCCATTAAGTATCGTCTTGATATATAATATTTATTATTTTAAACAGGCAAAAGGATGTTCTTGAGATATCACAGAGTGAACGTATACAGGTGTTTGCTGATGGTCGCGGTAACGCCAAGTTGGTGATCAGCAATGCCAAGCTGTCCGACTCCGGGCTGTACTTCTGTATTGCTCACAGCAAGGCAGGACGATGCAAGTGTTCCGGGTCACTCAGAATACTCGGTAAGTTACACTATTAAATATATATCATATTACACAAGCTCCCAGTTCATATCATATATATGACCTGTGTGAAATAATTTTTGTTTGTCTTGAACATACACAAATTTATCGTATCATTACTGTTTTGAAAGAGGAGTGGGATGTAGCTCAAATGGTAGAGAATCTGCCTGTGAAGCTGTCAGTCATCAGACAGATCCTGTTTGCAGTTTGGGCTATTTTCCATTCTAATCAGTGGTCCATCAAAGGCCATGGTATGTGCTGTCCTGTCTGTGGGACAGTGCATATAAAAGATCCCTTGCTGCTTATCGGAAAGATTACCCTTTGTGGTGGCAGCAGGCTTCCTCTAAATACATATGTCAGAATGACCACATGATTGATGTCCAATAGTTGATAATAAGATAAAAAAATTAATGTGTTCTAGAAGCTTCGTTAAATAAAACAAACTTTATTACTGTCAGTAATTTGGGTTTCTTGTCAGTAGTAATAGATATATTAGGCAAATGTCATAAACAGGATAAGTGAAAGTGGTTATTTTTTTTTTTTGCGAAACAGTTACTTTCCACACGTTCCCGCTTTGCAGACTCCATAGCCCTACCACACAACTTGTTCTTATTTTATGTTACTCTTTGTAAAATGGGGTGCCTAAATGGAAACTGAACCAGTTTATGCATGTGTTAATTCTGGTATTATTTCGGACATTTTGTGTTGGACCAAAAAAATAATTATAAAAAACATTTGTAGAACGTATTTTTTCAGATTTTCTTACAAATCGTAAAGTAAACAAGTCTGCATTCCCGTGGATTGTTTATTAGGAGAGAATATTTTATCTCTTCAGAATGCTTGACACTATAATGTAACAGCATATATTTTAAACACAACCCAGCAAATTGGCTAATTACCAGTTATTACGTGTCAAACAAATTATTTTTGACAGCCTGTTTAAATGTGGTTGGTAACCACACACACGAACCAAAGTTTGATGCAACTGTTAAAGGAAGGGATATTTTACGACACTCCTGGAAACTGTTTACACAATGGCTATAAGGAATTTTTTTTTTTTTTTTATGTGCTAGAAATATAGCTAGCCCATTCTGGGACAGATGGAATAGTGCATGTAAAAGCTCCCTTGCTGTTTATTCATAAGAATAGCTGCATTAGTGGCGGAAGCAGGTTTCATATCTCCTATTAACACTAACCTCTGTCCTGGACAGACAGGACAGGAAGCTGAGTTGTGTCCCCAGGACAGCGTGCTTGAACCTTAATTAGATATAAACACGAATATAAATACAACCAACCAACCTGGGGTAGTTGGAGTTAATTTTGCAAATTTATAACAAGATGTTTTGGTAATTTTGGTGGTCTTTTGATTTTTTAAAATATACCTACAGAACACATTGATTTATTAATCATAAGCTATTAGACGTCAAACATTTGGTTATTTTGACACAAGGTGAGTCAGTCTCTGATGGGTTTTGAACCACTGTCTTCAGCTTGAGAGTCTGCTGCCAGGGCTCTCTACGACCCCCCAAAAGTCTTCTGAAGCAAAAGTGACACTCATGTTTTGAATTTTTACTTAAAATCCTTTTATGTGAATCCTAGGATTTTACCAAACTGACTCCCAGTGGAGAAAATCCAGTGAGAGCCCTGGATGCCCTACCAATGGACCATTGAGGCTCAATTAGTTAAATTTACATACACATTTATAAAGTAAATGATATTTAAAATTAATGATGGTGTGCAACCTTGCATGTGCTACGTAATGATTTGGAAATTCTGATGAAATCATCAGAGGAAACCTGCTACATTTCTTAACGAGCAGCAAGAGCTCTTTTATATTAATTTTCCCTCACAGGACAGTACATACCACATAATTTGATATACCAGTTATGGACAGGAAGCACTGATTAGAAAATTAAATGTCATTGACTGCAGATGTCATGGTGCCATTTTGAAATTTTACACTCTTCCACAAAAAATCCTGCATACATGTACGTGTTCGTACGATGAAGAATCGACGAACAATTAGCTAGGGTGTCGTTAAATTACCATACAAACGTTCATTTTCTCATTGACATTGTACGAAAGCTTGTGAGTAAATTAAAGACAGACATGTATTAGCCACAATGCCGAGCTCCCGAGATATCCATCAGTGTTAAAATAATAAAATATTATTGATTATTCTACTTACATGTTATACACGCGTGTAATATCATCTTTACAAAAAACTCAAATGAAAGACGGGATATTGATTTTTCGCATTATAGAAAGCATTTTTTGTTTCTTTTTTGTTAAGTGAATTGTTCAGGCTTGCACATCAGTCTTTTCTCCAGATAATACCTATTTTAAGCCACTGACTACGGTTTGGGCAGAAATAGTATTGTGAAAGTTTGTTTTTATTTAACAACGCCTCTAGAGCACATTGATTTTTATCTTATCACTGCCTATTGGACGTCAATCATATGGTCATTCTGACATATTTATTTAGAGGAAGCCCGCTGCCACCACATAGGCTACTCTTTTCTGATAAGCAGCAAGGGTCTGTTATATGCACAATCCCACAGACAGGAAATACTATGGCCCTTAATGAACCAGTTGTGGACCACTGGTTGGAACAGAAAATAGCCCAAACTGCAAATGGGTCCACTGAAAAGGATCGATCTGAAATAGTACTGTGATAACATCGCAAGAGAGTTAATTCAAGGTTAAAGTTTAGCAAATAGTTATTGAATATTGGTTTAACGACCTCCCCCCTAGCACAAAAATAGACCGGCTATTGGGGGGGTTTAGCAAATAGCTCCATGTATTTGTGTTAAAGTTCAAAGTGACCCAACTTTTATTAGAGCATAAAATACCACCAGGCTGGTCCTTGATGTATATGAGAGTGGTTTTTGTCATAAAATGTTGTCTTGTGTGGGCAGTAAATGGATGCAGTTTTATTTCATGTAGTACCACTGTGAGATTCATAGGGTGCATGTATAATAGCATTATTTTTGACACCTACCCAAAATTTCCCAAACACCTACCAAAAATATCTCAAACACATACTAAAAATATCCCAGATTCCTACCAAAAATATCCAGACGTACCAAAAATAACCCATACACCTACCAAAAATAAACAATTACCAAAAATATCCCAAACAACTACCAAAAATAAACCATATACCTACCAAAAATAACCCATATACCTACCAAATATATCTAAAAAACCATTAAAAATATACCAAACACCTACCAAAAATATCCCAAAATTCTACCAAAAATATCCCAAACTCCTACCAAAAATATCTCAAACACCATCAAAAATATCCCAAACACCTAACAAAAATATCCCAAACTCCTATAAAAAATAACAAACACCTACCAAAAATATCTCAGACACCTACCAAAAATATCCCAAACTCCTACCAAAAATAACCCAAACTCCTATAAAAAATAACAAACACCTCCAAAAATATCTCAGACACCAACAAAAAATATCCCAAACTCCTACCAAAAATAACCCAAACTCCTATAAAAAATAACAAACCCCTACCAAAAATATCTCAAACACCTACCAAAAATATCCCAAACTCCTACAAAAAATAACCCTAACTCCTATAAAAAATAACACAAAAAGTAGACCAAACTTGCAGAAAATCTCTTTAAGTAGGGATCTAAAAATAAATTGCAAAAAGCCATTATGAATAGCTTTCTTGAGACATCTGAGCATGCCATGCTGTGTGTAGCACGATACCATGCTGTGTGTAGCACCGATATCATGCTGTGTGTAGCACCAATATCATGCTGTGTGTAGCACCGATATCATGCTGTGTGTAGCACCGATATCATGCTGTGTGTAGCACCGATATCATGCTGTGTGTAGCACCAATATCATGCTGTGTGTAGCACCGATATCATGTTGCATGTAGCACTGATATAACTTGACCAGATCAATAAGCATACAGGCAATTTGGTGACCGCCATACCAAGCAATTACTAGATATGATCTGCGCACGGACATTACCTGAAACAGCTGATCGAAATCGTGTTCTCTGGTTCAGCGAGTGGCCTGACGCAGGCCGCATTGACCGCTACACGATATTGAAACATTACTGGACACCTACTGAGATCTCGGGGGATTTTCTGTGCTTTGTTATTAAATCCTGGAGCAGAACAATATATTGCCTTTTTATGTTAATTATCTTGTCGTCTCGACTGTACGGATTTAGAAAATAAATAATTAATATAAAATTAATCAAAAATATTAAGCTATTGTATGTCAGAATAGATGTATTAGAATGCTATTATTAAGTGATATTTTGTGATGTTTATTAAATAAAACGACCTGATGACGGGTCCTTTGTGGAATTGTCAGATAAATGTGAATATTTACAAAATGTTTATCAGTACAAAATTAAACATAGCCTTTTCTTATGATCAGTATAAATAGATATAGTAGAACTTTTGAATTATTTACATTTCTGAAAACTGCGGATTCTGCTCTTTACTTAGATACTTAAATGATGTTTCTACTCAAAATAATGTGGAAGTTATGAGCTTCTGCAAACTGAATGTGGGCTGGCGGCCATTTTGAGAAAAGTAAGTTTGAAGTTTTCATTGTGCACACAGTTGATGTGGGTAGGGGGATTAAAATGCATTTTAAAAGTATTTGTGACCACACATGAGAAAACCAGACATCAGTAGTAGAACACGCTTTGAAATGATGGCCTAAAACGGTCACAAAATTCTAATTTTTTTATTTTAAGATTACATGCATTTCGGGTTGTGCAGGTTTTCTTCTTCATAAATACAACATATTGAACACTAATTCACTCTCTAAAATAGTTTATTTGTGATTTTTCTACAAGTGATTCCAACCCGGAATAATGAAACTACTTATGTTTAGGGCTGATTTCTGAAGAATCATGCTTTCAGTTACAGTGTTACTTAAACCTCTATAAAAAATTAACGGATAAAAGTATTTGAAATCTGTTTATTGCATTTTGTTTTGCTATTTCTATTCATTTAGATTCATTTAAATCCTTAAATTGACAGAAGTGACCAATATACCTGGTTTTCTCATGCAAGGTCATATATATCTATAACAGTTCGCCGTACATCCCAGTGTAAATGTTTTGAAATAATTTCAGTTGTATGTCGAAAATTTCAACAACGTTAACGTTATTCAAACTTTAACAAAAATGAATAATTGTAAGTGATCCCAACGTTTAAACATTATTAAAATATAATAATAATAATAATAATAAATAGAAATAAATAAATAACGAATGAATGAATAATAAAAGAATGAATGAATGAAATCACAACCCTAAAACCAATACTGAACACAAAACACCAACAAATCAAAAACTAAGAAAATGTCTCTAAGCTAGCGTCGACCAAGACATCACAAAATAAAAAAACCTTCAACAGTATCCAAATCATCCAATGTCTGTCCCAGACAGTGATAGATACTGATGACGATATTGCTGAAGAGTGATAGATGATAGTAACACTAGAAATGATGATGACGACCACCACAGTCATCATTATAATCATCCCATCATTACAGAATGAACTCTGAATGACGTCAACAGACCATTGTAGTGGAGCAGAAAAGAGTGATTTTTGGGCAGAATCGTTCAGTTGGTGATACAAGCATGAAAATTGTCATGAACAGTCTCCATGGGTCACTTGACAAGAAAACTGTCCTAGCCACTTAACATTTCAAAATGGACTTTTTCCCAGATGTCTGCCATCTGTATCTTTAAATGACACCTTTTCTCTCAGAAATTGATTGGGTTTTTCTATCCGTGTTTTACGATCTACTGTACAGAAAGCTTCTTCGTGTTGAGTTCAGAATTATTGAAAGGAAACGATTGTTTGTTTTTAGGTTATTATGTGTCAAATATATGGTGTTTGCGATTTATGGTATTTTAGGGAAGCCTGCTACCGCCACATAGGTTACTCTTTAAGATTAGCAACAAGGGATCTTTTATATACGTTTTACACAGACAAGACAGCACATACTAGCGTTTCATTAACCAGTTGTGGACCACTGGTTAGAGAAAGTGGTTTACATCTAACCATTGAGCCTTGCGGAGCACTCACTCAGGGTTGGAGCTGGTATCAAAATTAAAAAACTCATGCATCGACTGAGATTTGATCTCAGTACCTACCAGCTACGAGTCCAACATCTTAACCACAGCGCCGTCGGGACCTCAGTTTTACTGAGTAAAACTGCAGATGCTGAAATGTCGGACCAGATGGTAGTTATTACATTTGATCGATTATTGATAAGAAATCATACGGACCAGCACAACGCCACGCTGGAGTGCGCACTGTGTAAACTCTAACCCTTTTAAGATAACCGGGCGCCTTCCATTAATATTCCACCATTGTTTATTTTGTTATCCCAGTTATATCTTCTTCATTTTGATAAACGCATCTATTTAGGTCATTGGTAGTTTTCAGGTAGGATATGACATGCCGTAGGATCGATCGACCTTGCTACAGTTTTGTTTTATCGTTCCAAATATCACCCTGCTACTGCTTCATTCAAACGCCATATTACCTCTTTATGAAAAAAACAAAAAAATGAAAATTATAGTTTAAAAATATCTTTGAAATTTGTCTCACAAGAATAACATTTTATATCTTTTCGTTCATAGAAATTTTGGTTTTTATTTTTAGAAAACTTATCTTTTGCTTTTATTCAGTTAGACAGTGAGTTAAAGAAGTACCATATGAAAACATGACCGTGGCAGGCAGGTACTGTCCTCTGTCTGTGAAAAATGAACATAAAACAGCAACAACTAACAAAAACCATTACTAGTAATTTTAATCGATAAAAAGAAGTATATAGGTAAGCAACAAGTGTATTCATTAGGCGACACTTATTAATTTTGATAACTTAGCTAATAATAAGATAATCATTAATCACACATTGTTTTTCTTTTGAGAAAAAAAATGTAAGAAAGAAAAATCTGACATTTTGTTTCTTCTGTAGGTAATTTCGCCCAAATAGAACGGAAGAAAAATAGTTTGAGGCGAAATACGGAACTTGTGTTCAAAATAGAACATAATTGACTATCTCGTGTATGGGAGGTTATTATCCTTTCTATAATTGTGTATGTTGTATACTGAAAATTCTTGTCTTGGGTGAAAAGTAACACCTCATCTGTTGTTGACAAGACCATGTCATTGTAACTAGTGGGCACGAATGATCGTCTTTCAAATCCAATTTCCTGTGTCCTGACGGCACGCAGTTAGATCATCTTTCATGTTAGTCTGAGACTTTTTAGTCAGTATTAGACTACTGCACCTAAAAACTGTCCTGAAAATAATTATTTTTGTTATATCGGTGTAAATGTCCTACATCTATTAATTTGCCCCAGATATTACATATAAATGTTGATTTTCACTATAGGACAAAATGACAGACAAAATTAATTTTGTGACTGTCAAATCTTCCAATACGACAAATATGTCTCGGACAATATTAGAATGCTAGTATCCGTGACCGGTTGTTATTTCCAAACCTGAACACATATCGTTAGCGTTTGTTCATATCGACTCAATCAGTTTCATTGATTGTTTGGTCACTTTAACCTTTATGATAATGTAATTCACTTCGCTCAAAATATCATAGCCGAATGTGACTATAAATCTAACATGTTCTGTTCAGTTTAATTTATTATTACCAAAAGTATTTTGTATTTAGTGCTCTCAGTGACACCTGCCTCGATGGCGCTGCGGTTAAGCTGGTGGTTTCACGGATGGTAATTACTGTGATCAAATCTCATTCAAGTCATGGACATTTTTAATCTCGATACCGGCTCCAACCCAGAGTGAGTGCAACGCAAGGCTCATTGGGTAGGTTTCCTCTAAAGACAGTGTGTTGCATAATATCAGAGGTGCCTACACCCAGTTTGCCTACACCCAATTTGCCTACACCCATTTTACCTACAACCAGGTTTGCCTACACCCAGTTTGCCTACACCCAGTTTGCCTACACCCATTTTGCATACAACCAGGTTTGCCTACACCCAGTTTGCCTACACCCAGTTTGCCTACACCCATTTTGCCTACAACCAGGTTTGCCTACACCCAGTTTGCCTACATCTAGTTTTCCTACAACCCAGTTTGCCTACACCCATTTTGCCTACAACCAGGTTTGCCTACACCCAGTTTGCCTACACCCAGTTTGCCTACAACCCAGTTTGCCTACATCCAGTTTGCCTACATCCAGTTTGCCTACAACCCAGTTTGCCTACAACCCAGTTTGCCTACACTCATTTTGCCTACAGTACGAAAACGTGGCATCGCCAGTTAAAAAAGGAACATTCCATCAGTGGTCCGTGTGTATAATAAAAAGGAATAATATGACAAATATTTTATTATAAAAACTATTTACCTTAGAGAACACAAACAATTAAAATGAATTCACATATTATAGAAATATATTATACAAAAACAGTGGAACACTTCCTATTATTTTTATATCTCAAAGCGATATTGAAGGATATAGAGGGTGTATCGTGATATTGATACACGCCATGTGAGGTTGAAGGATCACTTTCAACAAGGCCACAAAACTGCTTTACAGTTTTAGACCCTGCCAGCTATTTGTTAAAAATGCACTTGTAAAGATAACTTTAAACTGTGAACATTTTGTATAACATATTTCCATAATGTATGTGAGTTCATTTTATTTGTTTCTCTTCTGTAAAGTAAATAGCGATTATAATAAAATATTTGTTATATTTGCTAAAAATGCAGAGATGACCATGAACTGTGAACATTTTGTATAATATATTTCCATAATATCTGTGAGTTCATTTTAATTGTTTCTGTTTTGTACAGTAAAGAGTTTTTATTATAAAATATTTGTCATATTATTTCTTTTTATTAATACGGGGACAATATTTTGAGTGTTACACTTTTAACTGGGTATGCCGCCTTTTCATAATGTAGGCAAAACGAGTGTAGGCAAACTGGGTTGTAGTCAAACTAGGTGTAGGCAAACTGGGTTGTAGGCTAAATGAGAGGGAACCATACCATACATCTAATAGCCGCTGAATAAACAATGTGCTGGGATGTCGTTAAACAACCATTCCTTTCCTTTTCTCTCAGTGACGTATGTTAATTAATATTGGTTATATTGTAACATATTTTGTGATTTGATAAATATACTAAGAACTGTTAGTCTTTATTTATTAATAATAGCAACTAATTAATACTGGTTATATTGTAACATATTTGGTGATTTGATACATATACTAAGAACTATTAGTCTTTATTTATTAATAATAGCAACTAATTAATACTGGTTATAGTGTAACATATTTGGTGATTTAATACATATACTAAGAACTGTTAGTCTTTATTTATTAATAATAGCAACTAATTAATACTGGTTATAGTGTAACATATTTGGTGATTTGATACATATACTAAGAACTATTAGTCTTTATTTATTAATAATTGCAACTAATTAATACTGGGTTTGGTTTAAAAATTCAAACGGTAGAGTTGTCGGTCGTCAGATCGATCCTTCTCAGTGGACCCATTTGGAGATCGGGCTATTTTCCGTTCCAATCAGTGATCCACAACTGGTTATCAAAGGTCGTGGTATATGCTGTCCTATCTGCGGGACGGTGCATATAAAATACCCCTTGCTGCTTATCGAAAAGAGTAGCCTATGTAATGGCAGCTGGTTACCTCTAAATAAATGTGTCAGAATGACTATATGATTGACGTCCAATAGCCGATGATAAGATTAAAATCAATGTGCTCTAGAGGCATCGTTAAATAAAACAAACTTTACTTTTTGGCTTTAAAATTGTGAGATGATTTCATTGCTATAATAAGAATTAAGTACAAAAATAAAATCTATTTATAATTCTCACTGAATAAAGTTTTCTTATAAAATTAGAATAGCAGAGGTCGCTAATAATTTCGAAGGGTTTGAAAGATAGTATTAACATTTAATATTAAAAGAGGATGCGGAAAGTAACTTAAGATCTAATATTAATGGGGACAAATAAAAACTGGATCCTAATAACACCCCTGTGCAAGGATGCTCAAATGACGTGATTTGTGCAACCCGTGCAATTAAGAAAATGTCCACGGCAAAATAAATGCTGTGGAGAAATAGTGTCCACAACATTTTCCACGGCAATTTTAGCGTAATGTAGACCTATACTTTATTTTAATAATAGTAAAAATAAATACACTTTGATAAAATAGACCACTGAAAAAAATGAATAAAAACCTCCGTGGCAAACTCTACGGTACTGCCGATTGCCGCGAGCACGTTCAGGGGTTGTTTATGTTTCACACCTATTTATTAAAATATATACGCATTACTCTATCATTTATTTGTCTTGTATGTGCAGAGACCGCGGAGTGCATTTGAAGGTTGGGAGGGTGGCTGGGTGGGGGGGAATTTAAAGAAGATGAACGAAGGGCACCAGGGTTCCTACAGGAACATCCGCATACTTCGAAAACTCTCCGAATTTAGGCCACTTTGTGTTGTCACAGAACCTGATGTGTTTGTCAAACGCCATATTGTATCCCCCACACAGTTATGCTTAAAGCTTGTGAGTGATATAAACATGTTAATTCATTTCCAAGCAACACGGATTTCACCTGTCGACAACATTTAGAGAGATGGTAAGTGCTTGTCAAGAACGAGGCATGCTCTTTAGAAGAAATTACGGACCATTCCGAAAACGAGAACATTCCTGAAATGACACTAAAACGGAAATGACTAGTGCTGTAGTAAAAAGTGCAAGGGGTCACTGTACTTGATGTCACAAAACTAGGGCAGATCTCGTGTGCGTGCGTGTGTGTGTGTGATACAAGGCAGCCTAGAATTAACACTATTTTACAAAACATGCTAAAACCTCAAAGAAAATCCAAACACACAGCAGTTTATGCAATTCATATCTGCAACTGTAGCCTGGCGTTAACCAAGGATTATCTAAACAGACGTGAAATATACCATACAGATAAACCATGGTTTAACTCACGTTTAATCTAAGGTTTCCATAACATTTCGATAACCCAAAATTAAAAAAATATATATGAAATTGGGACCAGAAATATATATGAAACAACAGTTGTGCCACAAAATGTATTTGTGTATTTATGAATATTTGACGTCCTCCCAACACAAAAAATAAATATTGGCTATTTGATGTTTTTTAACAACACAGAGCACACTGATGTATTAATGGTCGGCTATTGGATGTCAAACATTTGGTAATTCTGACAGTCTTCAGACGATTATAAAAATAATAATAATGATTATGATGATGATAATGATTATGATGATGATCATTATAATAATAATAATAAATACTGGTTACATTAGCAGCCAGGACTTGTATATGCACTTTCCTACAGCTATTAAAGCATATACCACGGCCTTTAATAAACCAGTCGTACGCAACTGCTTGGAACGGGAACAAACCCAGTCAGAGAATGAATCTACCCAAAGGGTTCACCTCAGGCGAACGCTCCACCAATTGAGCTAGATTTCATCTCATATTATATTGAACAGATTCTTTTTAAAGTAATGCGTAAGTTTTATCAAAACCGATGGGTAAGGTGTATTACTAAATCAATCAATGCCAACTAATAGTATGCCCCTTTAACATGTTTGGCCAAAAAAGTGAATTAACAACAGTTATTTGATAATGAATTAGGTTTTACAATTACTATGTTTATAATGAACTCGACTTTTATTCTGAAATCAGCCTACTCTATATCAAACTTCAAACCCTGGATATAAAAACAATAATGCATGTATTGAAGAACGAGATGGTTTACACACAAAGTCACGAAGGAACAAACAAATCTTTCCTGATCTGGTAAAATCAATCATTATATGATTACACTTTGACGGTTACGTTATTATCAGTTCCAACATCAAAGAATGCCGAATTGAATAACACATCAAGGAGTGTTTGTTAAACGACATCCCAGCATAGTTTAAATAGCTTTGCGGTGTATGCGATGCATGGTCTACATACAGTGCTTCCCAAAAGATTAAAACCACCAATGAAAAAAAAGAGAGAAAAATTTGCCATTATTGCGTCAGATTGCATCAGCCATTTTTGTCTTCGGTAATTATTGCATGAGACTGCATTAGCCTTTTCTCTGAACAAACTAGGCATTATTCATTCACGTTTTGTCTTTTGGAGAGTCAATTTTGTAGATATAATTGGTCATTTTGTAACTGGTAAAATGGGCAAAAAAATATCCCTCAGCCAGGTCCAGCATGCCTAAATAGTGACATTACACAACAAAGGCTATTCAGAATGTGAAATTAGTGCAAAATACGGTGTTAGTAAAACTGCCATTCATAATGTAATTGTCAATTTTAAAATCCATGGGACTTATAGTGACAAGAAGAGAAGTGGTCGCCCTAAGAAGACCAGCGTCAGAGATGATCATTTGATGAAAGGATTGCAGTGTGTTCCTTAACCAGTTCAATTAAGAAAATATAGGGTGCTTTGTTGGCAAAAGGCACAAACGTTAGTAGAATGAGTGTTTCACGTCGTTTGAGCAATGAATTTGGACTGAAATCGTTTAAACCTGCTCGTAAACCAAGGTTGACGAAAACCATGAAATCCAAGCGTTTAACATTTGCTAAAAGACATCAGCATTGGACCGCTGAAGATTGGAGTAAAGTGTTATACATGGACGAATCAACCGTGCAGCAGTTTGTTGTACAAAAAAACGTAATGTTCACAGACAACCAGGAAAGCGATTTGACGAAAAGTACACAATTTCAACCATGAAACGCCCGCCAAACCAGATGATTTTTGGTGCAATGTCAGCTAACGGAACTGCCGGTTTTTATTTTCTAAAACAATGAAGGACATACCAAATACTAAGAAATGCAATTTCTGTATTGTACATATGTCGAATATAATTTGTAAAGTAAATATATTATGTTCGGTGGTTATATGATGTTTAAAAGTATTGATTTCTTGACTTTATTAAAAAAAATTGTAGGGCGGTCTTAAACTTTTGGGAAGCACTGTACAAAGTTTTATAAATCAGTTTTTACAGTGATTTATAGTATTAATAGTATTGTCTATTTACAGTATTAATAGTATTGTGTATTTACAGTATTAATAGTATTGTGTATTTACAGTATTCATAGTATTGTGTATTTACAGTATTAATAGTATTGTGTATTTACAGTATTAATAGTATTGTCTATTTACAGTATTAATAGTATTGTATATTTACAATATTAATAGTATTGTCTATTTACAGTATTAATAGTATTGTATATTTACAATATTAATAGTATTGTATATTTACAGTATTAATAGTATTGTGTATTAATAGTATTGTGTATTTACAGTATTAATAGTATTGTTTATTTACAGTATTAATAGTATTGTGTATTAATACTATTGATTTATAATATTAATAGTGTTTATAGTATTAATAGTGTGTATTTACAGTATTAATAGTATTGTGTATTTACAGTATTAATAGTATTATATATTTACAATATTAATAGTATTGTGTATTTACAGTATTAATATTATTGTGTATTAATAGTATTGTGTATTTACAGTATTAATAGTATTGTTTATTTACAGTATTAATAGTATTGTGTATT
>JAULBS010075421.1:0-20409 GCA_032355785.1 Symmetromphalus regularis
AAATAATTACCTAACACCCCTATGTTTATATGAATTCTGCAGCAAATAAAACATGGCGGTAAAATTAACGCCGGCTCAAAATGTAAAAAATATACTTTTGACTGCCGTTTAAACATTGTAGAACCAATGGACAAACCAAACTACACAAAAAAATAGGACATTTTTTTTATTTCGAAAAATATCAACATTAATGAGGTAAGATATATATTTTATTTTTAATTCGTCAAAAACCATGTTCCAAGTAGCGCAAACAGACTATAGATAATTTCATGTAAAAAAAAAACGACCCCGACTATAAATAATAATAAACAACAAAATGTTCATGCAGACACACACACATACACACGCACGCCACACCACAACATACACAACACAATACACACAACACAACACAATACCACACAACACAAACAACAGAACACTCAACAACACACACACAACACAACATTAACACAGAGCACAACACAAAACAACACAACACCACGCAACAAACACAACACACAAAAGACAAAACAACACACAACACAAGACAACGCACAACTCAATACAACACAACACACACACATACACACGAACATACTTCAAAATGTGTAAATGTGACTGCTGGGTATAAATAAACTAAAGTTTATTCTGCTATAAGAATTACAAACCTGTACTGCTATTAAATATAAATATAATTTCGCTATAAAAGTTGGAACACGTCTTTCAAAATAAATATCTTCCACTGCTTTCTGCATAACAGGCTCAACCGGCAACATGTTTTGAATTATCAACCCCTTCCCGAACATGCAGTCAAACTCAACATACACGAAACCTGGGCCAATCTGAAAACACAAGTATAAAACAGTATCAAAAACTTGCTTTTATATTATATATTTATTAACTATTTCTTTCTTGAAAACTGTAAAGTAAAGTTTGTTTTATTTAACGACGCCTCTAGAGCACATTGATTTTTATATCATCATCGGCTATTGGACTTCAATCATATGGTCATTCTGATATATGTTTTAGAGGAAACCCGCTGCCGCCCCATAGGCTACTCTTTATCGATAAGCAGCAAGGGATCTTTTATATGCACCGTCCCACAGACAGGACAGCACATACCACGGCCTTTGATGAACCAGTTGTAGACCACTGGTTGGAACGGAAAAGAGCCCAAACTACAAATAGGTCTACTGAGAAGGATCGATCTGACGATCGACAGCTTCACAGACGGACGCTCTACCATTATTGAAAACTGTTACATATAGTAATAGGAGGGGGGGGGGGAGAAAGAAAGAAAGAAAGGAAAACAAATCCCTTTTTCTTTTATTTACAAAATATTTTTATGAGGTCGTTTGCAGTAGCTTAAGACGATGTTCAAAAACATTTATGACTTGAAAACAGAAATAAAATAATTTCATTTGTTATAGGCAGTGACGGGACTAGGGGTGTCAGGTGGCTCGGCCACCCTCCTAAATTAAGCGAATTTAAAATAATATATTATGTTTAAAAATACTTTTTTTTTAATGTTGAAGTATCCGAGGATTCTTTAGGGTCACCCCCTAAATGGATTTTCTGGATCCTCTACTGATAGGGCTGTCCAGCCAATATCAAGAAGTGGGTATTTATACAAATACAGACAAACCTATCTTAAGCAGCCACCTAAGGCAGTAACAAAATATGGCCTCTTAAGACAGGTGGTTGCTTAATACAGGTTAAATTATACTAAACAAGCTGACTTTGGAGAAAATAAAGGCGTCCCTTTAACACAGGTAACTGCTTAATACAGGTGACCGCATGGGCAAGTTTGACTGTACATACACGTATATAAAACAGAACCATCCAACCAGAATGAGTGCACGTATTTCTGAATATTTGTTTGAAGTAAAGTAAAGTTTGTTTTATTTAACGACGCCTCTACAACACATTGCTTTTTATCTTATCATCGGCTATTGGACGTCAATCATATGATCATTCGAATATTGGTTTAAACAAACTCCCACAAGAACATAAACGCTCTGTATATCAATAAACTGCTGTACTTATATAAGGGGAACATCTACTTTTTCAATAGTCTAACAAAGGCTATCACTTTTTATTTGCTATTAAAAATAATAATAATACAAATTAAATTAAATGAATAAATAAATCTAATGTAAACATCAACAATATGCAATATATTCTTGGTTGACAAACATACAATCCAGAAGCTGAATGTGTGCACAAGAAACAGCTTAATTGAAAACAATTATATATATATATATAATCAAACACAAACACACACACACATACACGCGCACACACAACACACACACAGGCATAACACAAACACACACTCACACACATAATCACCCCCACACACATAATTTCTCTCTCTCTCACACACACACACATTCACACACAATCTCTCTCTCTCGCTCTCTCTCTCTCTCTCGCACACATACACACACAGACACACACACAGACACACACATATACAATCTTACACACACAATCTCACACACACACTCACATAAACAATCACACACACAATTCCACACACACACAATCTCTCACACACACAATCTCACGTTCATACACACTCACACACACAATTTCACAAACACACACACAATTTCACAAACACACGCAGAATCTCACACACACGCACAATCTCACACACACACACAATCTCTCTCACACACATCTCTATCTCACACACACACATACACACACACATATACACAAACACACACAAACACACACACACTCACGTACACACACACACTCACATACACACACACACACACACACACACACATGCTTTTTAATTTCACCTGAGCTAACGTGGTACTTTTTACTTAGCAAATATAAATATCACCTGTCTGGCGTGAAGCCCGAAATCGAAAAGTGGAATAGAAATGCCAAACACCGTTAGCTGGAGCAGGACATCAACTTGAGCCATGTGTCCCATAGGAGGTTCGAACGGCTGCCAGCTCCCTTTGAATCTATTCTTAATGAAACTCCAGCATCTTGACCAGACGTGCAAACAAGCGAAGTGACCTACATCTGCACCATTTTCAGAAAATTCCTGTCAAACGATTACTCGCAATAATTATTTGTATGTTTTGAACACATTAATTCACTTGATTTCTAAATGCATTAAAGGCATATTCCCACGGAATTTAAGGGGCTTTGTGGTTCCAAATATTGATTACAAATGGAACTTACATGCATTTGTTATACTAGATCTCGTTTTCATATCAAGACATTTTAACTGAACCATGGTATAGGGAATTCCATGTCGAGTCGATCAATTTTTTTCACATTTAACAATTTCAAATTTCAAGATAGGAACTTTTCGTGGTGCGAAATAAATTGTTATGAAATGTTTTTGCAGATACAAAAATATTCAAGTTTTAAAATAATGGCTAACGGGGGAATACCCTCCAAGTATATATACGTCGCACCTTCAACGGAATAAACCATTATTTTTTCCGATTTATTTGTCCTTGAGCATAATTCATTATTATTTTTAAAATATTGATAATAAGCGAGATGCGGTGGTTATGTAAGTAGTTAATGAAGTATTTCTATGGACAAATCAAATGTTTATATTTGAAATTAATTCTTTGTTTGATAATTAATTAGGTCAAGAGTTCGTGGGAGTATGCGTTTAAGATAATGATTCCAACAAAAGTGTGTAAAGGACATCCTACCTTTCTAGTAGCTCTGGTTATTTATTTATGAAGGACAATAACATTTGAGTACACAGTAACATAGATTAACACATTTTTTTTTATGTCTGGAACTAATCTTAATAAGGCCACATAAAAAAATACTTGTTTAGTGTCCGACCATTTCAAGTTTTCAAAGTAGGGAGGAAGGTTCTTATTTTTATTTTTTATTTTGTATGAAGAATGGCGGTGTACAGGAACAAGAAAACTAACCATCGTATTCATAGGCAGAAGGCATGACAGGAAGGTAGAAAAGACCATAGACACTTTCTAGTTAGAAATAGAATAAGAAAACATTAAAACTGAAATAAAATCTTTGTTCAAATGAAAGCTCAACTACATTTATTTCGCGTGACAATGTATTAAAAATGTGTCAAGATGTATTTATTTTTGTGCTTATATCCAATTAAGGTTCAAGCACGCTGTCCTGGGCACACAACTCAGCTTACTGTGCTGTCTGTCCAGGACTGAAGTTTGTGTTAGTAGGAGAGACGAAACCCGCTGCAGCCACACCAATGCGGCTACCGTTATCGATAAGCAGTAAGGGATCTTTTATATGCCCTTTCCAACAGACAGGATAGCACATACCAAGGCCTTTGATAAACCAGTTGTGGACCACTGGTCAGCTGGAAAATTAAATACGAATTGTAGTTATAATCACCTCAACGTGTGCGTTAATCATGTGTTCCATTCTTCCTCCGTAAGACCATTTGCCTCTGGAGAAACCGATAATTTCGGGTGGTTTCCACGAAGGTTCTATACCCTCAGCGTGATACCAAATATACACCCAGCCGTTCATCTCCATCACTGGCCACGATTTCACTTTGACACACTCAGGAACTGGATAATAATAATAATAATAATAATAATCTTGGGCGTAGCTAGAGAGGGAAAAAGTAAAGTTTGTTTTATTTAACGACGCCTCTAGAGCATATTAATTTGTATCTTATCATCGGCTATTGGAGGTCAATTATATGGTCATTCTGATATGTTTATTTTAGAGGAAACCAGCTGCTGTCACATAGGCTACTCTTTCCAATAAGCAGCAAGGGGTCTTTTATATGAAACTTCCCACAGACAGGACAGCACATACTACGGGCTTTGACGAACCACTGGTTAGAACGGAAAATAGCCCAAACTGCAAATGGGTCCACCGAGAAGGATCGATCCGACAACCGACCGGTTCACCATAGAGGGTGAAACGCCAGGGCAAACCCAGACGCTGGGAGAACTGCAGGCACAGACCATTGCGGCGCGGCATGGTGCAATAAAACAAATAGGTGCCTCGTCTGCCTCCTGCTGGCTACGCAAAAAGATAATAATAATAATAATTTAAAAAATAAAAATATGATAAAATAAAGAAATAAATACTGCTATTTAAACATTTATTTATATTTAAAAATAGGATTTGAATAGCATCTTACTACCAACATCCAAGACATGCCAGGGACAGCGTACTTGAACCATAATTGTATATAAGCACGAACATAAGTTTAACCTAAGTTACCAACATCAGGTTTATACATTTTTAAAATTTAAATTAATTTTTTTTTTTTTTACTTTTTTATATATATATATATATTTTTTAATTATTATTATTAATATTATTATTATTTTTTAAAATTATTATTTTTATTATTGTTGTTGTTTAACGACTTCACTAGAACACATTGATTTATTGATCATCGACTATTCGATGTCAAATATTTGGTTATTTTGATACATAGTCATAATTTTTCAATTACATTGTAGCAATAAAGCACCATTTATATACACAATCCCACTGAAACTGATTTTGTTGTGGGACATTGGATGGAACGGGAAAAAATAAATAATCAAACAAAAAATATTTGAATAATAAGTCAACCGTGAGGGTTCGATCCTAGCACCAAAACACATTTATCATCATTGGTCATTTGTCGTAGAAAATTGTGTCCACCTTAGAACCGGCCAGTCGCCGGATCGATCCTTTTAAGTGGAATTTGCAGTTTAAGGTATTTTACGGTCCAACCGGTGGTCCACAACTGGTTCATCAAAGGATATGGTATGTGCTGTCCTGTCTGTAGAACGGTGTATTCAAAAGACCCTTTGCTGCTTATCGGAAAGAGTAGCCTATGTTGTGGCAGCGGGTTTCCTTTAAATAAATATCAGAATGACCATATGATTGACGTCCAATAAAAAATCAATGTGCTCTAGAGGCGTCGTTAAATAAAACAAACTTTACTCTCTTTTTTTTCGTAGAAAAAAGAAAAAAAGGTCGGATTTTTTTGGGTTTTTTTTGGTTATATATATATATTATATTTAAACCATCTTACAGTTCATTATTAGTCATGTTGAAGTTTATAATTGCTAAGATTACATAATGTATGTAAAATATTCCGAGGTTCTTGTATGGGTTTTTTTAAGTATTATTATTAGAAAAAACCCTGATATATAGCATTATTTTTCATCAGCTTAACAAAAACACAGAAAAGACACCCCCACCCACCTACATACCTCAAATGGGCTATTTGTATTTTATTTTAACAAATAGAAATGATTAATTAAAGAATGAAATGCAACATATGATATTGTGACATTAAAAGATTCACATCGAACAAAAAATTCAATTTCACGAGAAAAAAAAAAATTGAGTTACAACACTCAAAATGCTTACTGTTTTCACTATGGGGTATGTGAACACATTTCCCATCTTCCCCTCGAAACCGCCAACCATGAAAAGGACAATTCAGACAACTTCCGGTAACTTTCCCGCCAATTGCAAGATTTGCTCCAAGATGTGGACAGTACACGTCGATTGCATGAACCTGATCATTCTCATCTCGAAACACCGCCAGATGAAGACCTAGAGGAAAACAAAAACAACGGAAAACAACAACAATATCGCAAATAACAATAACAAAGACATAACAGGCCAGTAGGAACGACTTTGGGAAGGTGGGGGCTGGGGGGGGGGGGGGAGACTGACCGATCGTGTACAAGCTCTATATCAGATTTTGGTTACAATGTAAAACATTAATTATGAGTAAAAAAAAAAAAAAAGTCTCACAAGGAGGATGGAGATGAGGGTGTACGTGTCCCCGCCGCCACCTAGTTCCTACGGGCCTGAATAAATAAATATATAACAAGAAATATTTAGAGAAATCTATCTTTTTAATGAAATATTTTAGAAAATGACAATATTATTTTGATATAACATTCCCAGATCCTGTGAAGCTGTCGGTTTGTCGGATCGATCCTTCTCAATGGACCCATTTGCAGTTTGGGCTATTTTCCGTTCCAACCAGTGGTCCACAACTCGTTCATCAAAGGTCGTGGTATGCGCTGTCCTGTCTGTGTGACAGTTCATATAAAAGACCTCTTGCTGCTTATCGGAAAGAGTATCCTATCTGGCGGCAGCAGATTTCGTTTAAATAAATATGTCAGAATGACCATATGACTTACGTCCAATAGCCGATGATAAGATAAAAATCAATGTGCTCTAGAGGCGTCGTTCAATAAAACAAAATTTAGTTTTTTTTTTTTTACAAACGATGTTTACCTGATGTGATATTGCATAGACCATTATTTTAGCAAATGATACGTCATAACATGAAATGACCTCGTAACGTCTACTTACCGAGTGCACTAATATCCTTAACTTCAGCTCTTTTGAGTTGAAAACTCTCGAACAAACCAAACCATCCATTGGGGTAGACGGGTGGAACATCACCAACAACCCTCCGCTTCTGGGTTAAGTGAGCAACCTCCATTTTATTATACGATGCGTCTGCAATGTATCCCACATCTTCCAGCTTACGCACCATGTTGAGAGGCTCGAACAAGACATTATATACATAATACAGCAGTACAGCGCCGAGAACTAACAGAATGAGTTCAAATAGCGTCAGGGGAATGGGAGCGAGACTGACGTTAAGTGTGTGTAACGTACCTAACATGGCAGACCAAGTTTAAACATTCTGAAAGAACAACAAGTAGACTTGAAACTTGAATCTTTATCAAACGACAGCCTATGAGGATTATTATTTTACAAACATACTATATATAATTATCTCGTTGAACAGTTAAAAGTACGTATATCTAACAAATTTGTAGTGCATTATTCATAACAAAACACTTGTCAAAGCTGTCAGCATTATGTTCGTTTGCTGTAGTGAACATACCAACATGACGATAGATTACGTTAGGCCACGTTTTTTATTATTAAATGTTTCACGGATTTTTTTGACCAGTTTTGTTAAAGGAGGCGTAGGGGGGATATGGGGGGTGGAGAGAGAAAAACAGCCCCCCCAAGCCCAATTTGCCATCGTAGGAGGAAAAAACAAAAATATGTACGACGCCATTTTGGTATGGCCACCAGGCCCATACGCATGGGTGTGTGTGTGTGTGTGTGTGTGTGTGTGTGTGCGACGGGTGCACACACACACTCCTAAATCTGTCGAGGTCCGTAAATGCAAATTTAGATTGACGATAATTTAATAGAATAACGTTAAAAACCAAAATAAAACATTCAGGCTTTCACAAACGCACCCCCCTAAAGAAAATCCTGCGTATGGGCCTGGTCACGTCGAACTCTCGTCATGAACCTAAACTCTCGCACATTCCGATCAAATTTCAGATGCATATGTCACAAATTCCCTCATTTCTAATTAATTTCGTCAATTTTACTGCATCAGAAAACACTGGAAAGATTTTATGAATTTTTTTGTTTGTTCGGGAATGAAAACGTCAGGAAAAAAATAAAAAAAGACCTCTTAAATTTAATTTTTAAGTGTGGCTTTTGTAAACACGTCGGCGGATTCGTGAAACATTTAATTAAAAAACCGCAGCCTAAAATAGTTATTAACATTATCATTATATTAATATTATGTTAATATTAGTAGTACGTGAAGAACCGCACCACGTACTACTAATGTCACGTTAATTATAAATACCGTATTCGACCTTTTAAGCGCACATAGCGGTATATATATATATAAAAAATAATAAATAAAAAAATCCTATATTTGTCGTTCGTTTAAGCGCACATATCAAGGCAGATACAAAACAAATCTCTGCTTTGCTCCTGACGATCTTGATGCTCTTCCTTTCCTGTTTAAAGTTGCGTAATGATCGGGATTTCGAAGGTGAGTTCAGCTTTTGATGTTTACGTTTTTTGAATCTCATTATCCGGGGACGAGTTCATGTTGCTTGGCAGCCATGAGACAAGGGGTGTGCACTTAATAGAGCATGTGCGTTTAAACGGTCGAATACGGTATATATGTATGCCTGTAAAAAATGTATTTTTTTTTTTGAAATAGATAACCTTTGTATTTTATCGAGAACTTTAATTATCTAACGATACACTTGTGACAGGAACGATAAATGCGTAACTGTTAAATAAAGAAAACATTCGTACACAATTACTCTGGCCAGATGGTTCTACCCACCAAGCTACATGGCTATCTCGGTTATTTCAGAGTGACCGGGAGAATATGAGCCTTTAGCAGGCTCGTAGGATCCAGTGGAGGGGGCAGCACGTGCTCTCCAACTTATGGGACTTTTTTGTTACACATTAATATTTACCAATGTAACTAAACTCTGATATAGAGTTTGTGCCTCCCCCACCCCCTCCCCAACACTCCCTAAGTCGTTCCTACAGGCAGGGCTGGGTTTATAAGAAGGCATAGGGGGCAACTGCCCAGCACCCACCCCCTGCCAGAGAGGCCCCCAGACTGATGTTACACTATAAGTGCACGGGCAAGTGAACTTTTAACAAGAACAATGACTGACATTCCAACAGTACTACTCATGAAATTATATTAATTACGAGTATAGATGTTACACTAAAAGCGCACGGGCAAGTCTACTTTTAACAAGAACAATGACTGCATATGAAATTACATATGAATTAGATTAATTATGATTACGCTGTATGAAAGCGGCCGGTTGTCAGTTATTTGAATGTAACCACTATTCGATCATAAAAATACAATAAAATTATCTGTCAACAAACGTGTCGTGTTGTTGTGTTACACTAATAAGGACTTCCTTTATTAAAAAATGTAATAATTATAAAATTAGTTTTTTTCATTCATTTTAGTTCATTTTTTTTATTTGTCATGTAATTTAATTTCTATTTTGAGGGGCCCCCGAACCTGAAGTGCCCCGGTCCCCCAATGTCTAAACCCGGCCTTGCCTACGGGCCTGTTTGGGTTACACGCCTTCTTATAATAAAAACCTTTTACGAACCAAATAAATAAACATAAGCGTTTCATGTCATAAAATAGAAACTTTTCATTATATTGTATAATTGCGTAGTGTTGTTATCATTTAATATGTAGAAAACATTTATTGAGTGAAGAGGCAATTAGTTGAGATTTTTTAATAGCAATAGAGAAAAACCATGGGTCATGCACCAATAATCCTAGTACGATATAAACTGCAAAGAGATACAAGCAACCATGAACAAAAATGGCTTACTTCACTTTGGATTTGTACCATACTGTAATTTCTTAAGTTAAATAAAGCTAGTTTGAAAGGGCACTCCAGAAAAAGGGGGGTTCATACGAACCTTACTACCCCCCCTCCGGCTACGGGCTTGGGGATCCTCTCGATTTTAAGTATCTCTCCCGACCTCCCGATCGGGTATTCAATTTAAGCCCAATCTTCTGCTTTAAAAACAAATCTACCGCTGTATCCTGCCACTGAGAAGGATCGATCCGACGACCGATCGGATCACAGGCTGACGCTCTACCATTTGAGCTACATCCCTCTCCCTCACAAAACGACAGTTAAAACAAATTCGGGGTTCCCTCAACATAGAAATTAAATGACATGAATAAAAAAAGAAGAAGAACTAAAATGAATGAATAGAACTAATTTTATAATCATTACATTTTTTTAATAAAGGAAATCCTTAGTCAGGGGGTCCTTCAGGCATGTGGGCCCGGGGTAATTGCCCTCTTACAAATCCTACCCTGCATCTAGCATTTTATTTACTCAAACGAACACATTAGAAAATACTAATGAAAAAAAAAAAGAGGAACGTTTGTTTTATTTAACGACGCCTCTAGAGCACATTGAGTTTCATCTTATCATCGGCTATTGGACGTAAATCATATGGTCATTCTGACATATATATTTAGAGGAAACCCGCTGCCACCACATAGGCTACTCTTTTCGATAAGCAGCTATGGGTATTTTATGTGCACATTCCCACAGACAGGACAGCACATATCACGACCTTTGATGGACCAGTTGTGGACCACTGGCTGGAACGGAAAATAATCCAAACTGCAAATGGGTCCACTGAGAAGGATCGATCCGACAAAACACGAATCAACACATCCGAGCAGTGCTGGATTTATAAGGGGCCACAGGGTGATGACTAAGGACTTCCTTTATTAAAAAATGTAATAATTATACAATTAGTTCTATTCATTAATTTAATTTTTTTTAATTTTTGTTTGTCATATAAATTAATTTCTATGTTGAGGGACCCCCCCAACCCGAACCCGAATTGCCCCGGCTCCCAAGGTCTAAGTCCGACCCTTCATACGAGGACTTCTGAGGAGCGAGATCTAGCTCAAACGGTAGCGTGTCTGCCTGTGAACCGGTCGGTCGTCGGATCGATCCTTCTCAGTGGTCCCATATGCAGTTTGGGCAATTTTCCGTTCCAACCAGTGGTCCACAACTGGCTTATCAAAGGCTGTGGTATGTGCTGTCCTGTCTGTGGGACGGTGCATATAAAAGATTCCTTGCTGCTTATCGGGAGGAATAGCCTATGTGGCGGCAGCGGGTTTCCTCTAAAGACATATGTCAGAATGACCATGTTTGACGTCCAATAGCCGATGATAAGATAAAAATCAATGTGCTCTAAAGGCGTCGTTAAATAAAACAAACTTTACTTTACCGAGGCCTTCTGAGTGTTAACGCGTACAAAAAACCCCACATAATAGGCCTACGATGTTTCCCAGTATCAGTGAGCGTTAATGAACACATCTGACGTGTTGTGAATGTTGCTTGTTCTACCTAGCGCTTAGCAGCTCTGTTGTGATGCGATACCTGCGAATGTTTCCCCCTGTCAGCTGGCCAGCTACCAAGTCTACAGATGCGGATCCCAAAATAGCCTGGAGACGAAGCGCTACCACCAAGAACACAGCTCTCATGGAAGAAGCAACTTCAAAGGTAAATACAAACGTATACGATATTTTAGTATATTTATCAATTATAACTCGTAATAAAATTTGCAGTTGTTTGGAACTATTGCTTAGGCATCATCGTTGAAGATCATAATGATATTATTACATGATTAGTAGATATATATTCATTATATTTACGCATGTAGCAGTTAGTGTATTGTTTACCTTCTAAAGGTTAAGACGGAATGCCAGTGTATGGACATGATATGGATAACATAATATGCGCATGTAATTTGTATGGTGTGTTGATCTTATTACGTTTTAAACATGCTAACACGACGAAGAGAAAAGCAGCATATAATCTGCCTATTAACAGATAAATAACATGTAACACGCACATACACAAACACACACACACACACAAACAAACAAACAAACACACACACCAACACAAATGGACATGCACACAAATACACACACATACGCATACACACATCAGGGGCGTTGGAGTCGGGAGGGGGCTACAGCCCCCCCCCCCCCAATAATTTAAAATTTTAATGTTATTCTTGTTTTTGGGTAAAGTCAGTTGCTTCTTAGTATTAGCAACCCCCCCCCCCATATGAATTTCATTCCAACGCCACTGCACATAATGTACACAAACACACACATACAATACACACACACCACACACAATGCATACAAACAACACACACACACAACGCACACTCAAACACAACAAACACACATCCAATGCACTCAAACAATACACAAACAGACACACAACGCACACTCACTCACTCACACATGCATACACACACACACACACACACACATCAGAGTCGGATATTCTACCACTGGACCACTGTGTCTCACTTGGTTGGTTATAATCCACTATTCAGCCACTAGTGTAGATGTTAACCTTGGTTTAACCTGTTTACATATTAATCGTGCAATTCGTGCTAGAACAAAGGCATTTAGTTTTTCTTAACAACCAAAGGGCACGTTTTGGCAGTCATGGGTTTTAAACAAAATTGTCTGTTTTTATTTACATGTTACATGTTCCAGACAAAGTTAAAACCAGAACTGAATAAGAAATGAAAAACTTAATCTCTGGAATTTACATATTCTGTCTCTTAAATATGCAGTATAAAGAAATACAAATAAAATAATAAAAAATCGGGAGACTTTGATTTTCTGCAAACAACACAAGTCATATTATTATTAATTATATTAATTATTAATTGTATTCTGTCCGGCGATCTGCAAATCTCCCTTCAGAAATCCGTAAGACGAAAAATAAATAAGTGTGGCATAATAGCTAATTTAAAACAGGTGAGGGGCGAGATTTATCTCACAAGGTGTGACAGGTCATGTAACAGATATCCCTCATTAACAGTGGACCCATTTCGTTCAAGATTTTCCCACAGCAATAAATAAATACATCAAACGTTGTGCATTGTAACGTATTGTGGGTTTGTTGTACAAAATGCTTATAAAATCCGTTTGCTGTAATAGAAATTAATGTCTTATCAGTGACGTTGGAACGAAATTCATATTGGGGGGCTGCTAATACTAAGAAACAACTGACTTTACCAAAAAACACAAGAATAACATTAACATTTTAAATAATTAAGATGGACGCTGTCATTTTGAAAAAAAGTCCCACTGGCGTCTCTGTAACCTCCAAACTATTTGCAGAAATGTGGGATTACCCCGCCATGTTGCTTTGTAAAGAGATTGAGATTTTTCCAAGTGTTTGTATGGGCAAGATTTTTATTTATTACTTAATAATGAAAAAATAAATAAAAATTGTGATCCAATTTACCAAGAGATACGTATAAAATAAATTCAAAATAATTAATTTTTAAAATAAATTAATTAATATTATAACTGATAATTCATACCTGAACATTGTTTGATGCCTTGTAAGCGAAAGCCAGTATCACGGTGCAGAAAACAGATATCACAACTATGCATAAAACAGAGTCGCTATTCCACAAAATCAGCATGTTCTCTTCTTCCTTTTCTTTCATAGCCTTGCATGTAAGTTTAAACATAGCCATCGTGCCGATGCTAGCACTATACGCACATAAATCTACCATCGTGGTGTTACTCTCAGACTGCGAGTATGAATGTCGAAAATTAATAAGTGTCTACGAAAATGAATTTTCCATATTATGGCTTCAATTTATTATTTTGTTACGATTTTCATTGATTAACTGACGAGACAACAACCAATAAGAATTTGCGTTTGTTAAAGGTGCATAACTCTATTATAGAAAATACACTATTCGCGGGAAAATTAGATCGCCTATTTCGTTTCGGTAATTTAATTGAAAATGGTTGGTTAGATATTTTTGGGGTATGAAATTTGAAAATAATTCTGGATATTTGATAACAATTCCGAAATTCCGGGTATTGGTTAAATATTCCGGAGATTTCGGAAAATTCCGGAAAGGAGGCCGCCCTGTCTTATGTGGTAGAAGCGAGTTTATTTTATGTAGACCATGCTTCTTAATTACCATGTATTAATTACAAACTGTTAAATAGAAACATTTCTTTCCTTTGACACAGTTGAAATCAAATTATAAATCGTAAGTATATTTTTAACGGAATCAGGCCCGTATAAACGACTTTGGGAGTTGGGGGATAGGAGGGAAGGGGTGGGGGGGGGGCACTGACGGATCGGATACAAACTCTATATCAGATGTTGGATACAATGGCAAACATTAATGTGTAAAAAAAATAATATAATTAAAGAGGCTCACAAGTTGGGAAGGGGCATGTGCTTTCCCGCCCCTCCGGTTCCTACGGCCATGATTATAAATATCAAAACTGAACACATTCTTTTCAAAATATTGGTGATGAAGGTATGGATTGAAGTTAGGGGTTTGTAGAGGTATAAGCTCATCCGATTTACTAATACTAACCTCTGTCCTAGACAGACAGCACAGGAGCCTGGGTTGTGTGCCCAGGACACCGTGCTTGAGCCATAATTGAATATAAGCACGAAAATAAATACAACCTACAACCAACCAAAATTTCAATAGCTTTGTTGTTTACGAACACCTCATCGCTGTTTTGATATTGGTTGATAAGTGTGTTATCACCACTTCTATAAAAACATAGCATGACCTTTATTTTGTAAATTTATATACTTTTGACGATTATAATAATTAGATGATTTTTAATTCTTATTAAAATTGTGAAAATAGTTATGGTAAAGTTCCAATTAAAATTCCCATGATATCACCATGGTTCTTAAATAATGCCTCAAAACAATTTATACATGCTAATATCATTATTTTATATTAAATAAAATAAAATGACAGAATCCTATTCCGTATTCGTGAAACTTGTGTAATGTACTTCCAACGAATCTTCGCCAGTTTCCGTAACCTAAATAACGATACGACCAAAACCGTATTGCTATATATTGCGATACAGCAAACCATATTGCAATACGGTGCGAAAATCGCTTCCTGGAAGTGGGGGTTGACGCCATTATAGACACCCGGTGTAGATCGGTATATTTGGGCTAAGACCTTGTGGTTGTGTTACTTTGAAAATAACCCAAATATGTTCTATAATCCTGATTCTCCCCAGCAACCAATATATATTTTTTGTTTTTGGGTCTTTAATAAACAAACTCATCTTGATTCTTTCGTGCTATCTTTCCGTGAGTTGTTATTATGTTGGAATTATTTTTTTATGACATGATATTGTACATAATTTACATATATAAATGCAGTTTAGTGTACATTTGAATGTTCTAACATCCGTCTACGCCATATCTTGACAAAATATCAGTGTGTTCTTCTTTGTTGAGCAATGTTAACTTTATAAAAATTCTGAATATATTTCTATATTAAATAGATCTAGAAAAAATATCACAATGTGTACCAGTTGTTTTTGAGCAGCATTAACTTTGAAAAATTATTAAATTATTTAAATATGCGTGAAATCGTACGATTGTTTCCTTCTTAGTAGTTTCGTTGTAACCAGTTCTACACGATTCATTATGTGCTTTCTATTGAAAATTAATTGCATAATCATGACATACTATGCTACATCGTGACCATATTATAGAGATACGACTTTCTCATACAGACCTGTTATTCACATACTGGCCCGGATTTAGACCTTGGGGGACCCGGGGTACTTCAGGTTCGGGGGCCCCTCAACATAGAAATTAAATTACATGAGAAATAAAATTAAAAAAAAACTAAAATGAATAAATAGAACTAATTTTATAATTATTACATTTTTTTAAAATAAAGAAACTCCTTTAAAAGAAAATACGGCAAGGGCCCGGGGCAACTGTCCCCTTATAAATCCGGCCCTGTTCATGTAAGTCCTGCCGTTAGTTGTTTCATATTACAGGCCAGTAGGGCCGACTTTCAAAGTGTGTATGTGTGGGGAGCGGAGCTCTTTTTCAATGTAGGGTATGGGGGCTAATTATTATAAATGTATAAAATGTGTTGTTGAAACCGCGAATCTATACACAAAAGAACACTGGCCATAAAAGGTGCGGGGGGGGGAGGAGGGGGTGACTGAGCCACCCCTGCTCCCAAGAGCCTGTATTACTATTTCTTACGTTTTATCTTTTCAGTCGGAGAAGGATGGTGAGGGTGACAAACCGGATGGTGAAGCTGATCGAGCAACTGAGAAGGCGTCCTTGTACGACCCAGAAAACCTACAACGTCTTCTTGTTGACTGCATCACGTTCAAATCCTCCATTCACGACATCGGCGTGGTCATTAAGTGCGGTGCCAGAATCAACGACTCCGTGAAACGAGGACTCAAACCCATCCATTACGCCGTGTACGTTGATTACGTTTCCTGTTTAGAGTTCCTAATCGAGAAAGGCGCCAATGTCAATGCTACAGATGACATTGGTTACACCCCCATTCATCTGTGCGCCAGGAAAGGAAACGCCGCCTCGATGGAAGTCCTCATTCAACATGGCGCTATAGTTGACTCGTTTAACAATGACATTGATGAAAACGCAAAGGCGCTTGGGTATTTAACGGTAGAGCCTTTAAATTTAGCACTTGAAAATAATCATGTTGACTGTGTTCGTCTGCTTCTAGAAAACGGCGCGAAACCGGATCATCTGTATTTTATGGGATACGAGATCAACTTAGTTCCTCTAGAACACTTGGAGTGTCTGGAAATTCTGCTTCAATACGGTGCTGATCCTAACGTGTTCAACCGCTGTGGAACCTCGGCTTTAATGAAGGCCTGCCGACAGCAGAACATCCAGGCTTGCAGGATGCTTCTTAAGTACGGAGCCCAGGTCGACATCCAGTGCCCATCCCGTTTCGAGCAAAAGACCGCTCTACATTTTGCAATCGAGAAGGGAAACATTGGCATTACCCACATGTTACTTAGACATGGCGCCAGCCCATCACGTCCAGAAAACTACAAATACGCGGCTCTTCACGCCGCTGTTTTGAGTGACAGACCAGACGTCTGTGAAATGCTGCTCAAGTGGCGTGCCAGTGTGGACGAGAAGACAGATGAGGACGCCACCGCATTGATGATGGCGTGTGCAACTCAGAACCTCAAATGCCAGAAAGATTTAGTGCAGCTGCTGCTCCAGCATGGTGCAGATCCCAACGCTCACTCCAACAGACTTAGCTACACATCCCCGTGTCTTTCACCGCTCACTGAATACCTGAAGAACGTCGCCGAGAAGGTAACCTACGAAATAACACACGCTCTCATCAAATATGGAGCTAGAGTAAACTTTAAGGGATCCACGTCAGTGGCAAGACTGAAGGATCCTCATGGCATTTTGCATTATCTTCCAAACGACAAGGTCAAGAACAGGGCGGACATATTTGATTTGTTGGCAACGGCAGGCAGCTTGTTTGACGTACACGCTATCAAACATGACTCCGGTCTAAACAACAGGGAAAGATCCGTTCTGACGCAGTTAGCTTCGAAACCGCTGTCAGCAAGACAACTTGTTAGACTTTACCTTCGAGAACTGCTGATTCCACGAGTTCCAGAGAAGGTAAACATACTTCCATTACCAACGGTTGTGCGGTCGTATTTACTGTTTGATGCATAACAGCTCTGAGCGTTTTGCAGGAAATATTAATACGTACTGTAGTAAATATTTATCTATGACTATAATGGAGTTTAAAAAAATCCGTTTTATAAACAAGCCAATTGCAATTCTGTTTTACTGCTTTATAGACGTTTTTTTGCATCATTGTTGGAACCTAAGGCTCGTGATAATTTTTGTTGTTTACGAGGTGATCCGAATATTTTGTTTCACAAATAAGAATGGTTGGATTATAAACTTTTAAATACTGTGATTTTAGCACACCAAGCCTTCATAATTATAATAAAATTGTCCTCTTTTTGTTCAGCAATAAAAATACTGTTTGTTTTAATAACACCCCAGCATGTTGTTTATTCAGTGGCAATTAGGTTTCAAACATATGGCATTTTGCGACTTGTGGTCTTCAAAGGAAAATCTCTACCGCCACATAAATATTCTCTCCAAATAGCAGCAAGGGATCTTTTATATGCACAATATTTCATATACAGAATAGCAGAAACCATAGCTTTTGATATTTGATAAACTAGTCATGGAACATGACATAATACAAAGAACATGAGAGTAATGGAATGTATATACAGATCATTGTTTTCACCAGAGGCTAAAATGGGTAAAAGTCCATACCCTTAACTTTTCTGAGGGTGCGACTCTGTACCCTCAAATAGTTTAAAAGGTTCTTCAAGGAGCCAGAGACAACAAAGACAGCATCAATAATCAGTTAGACTGTTAGTATACAACAGTAATCATAGCAGTGTTCATAATTGACGAAGTATTGTAAAAAAATACCCCAGACCCCCATTCTGCATACCCTCAAATTATTTTCTGGCAGAAACCCTGTATGTGATATCAATTTTCTATTATTTTATACCTGCATAGAATGTTGGTGGAATATTAGTTTTAAACTCAGGGTCATGAGAAGTGGCATGTTGAAACACCAGCAGTAATTTTGGACGGTTTCATCATTTCTTATTAGTTGATAATATGGACTTTTCATTTACTGATTTAGTTTGATTGGAAATTCATGTAAGAATTCACAAAATGAATAATATAATGATAAGCTATATTCATGAAGACAAAATATATCCCAAATTATGGTATATACATATAGGATGGTATTAAAAAAAAAAACCTCCAAATTATATGTAAAATATAATTAGGAAAGTTCAGATTGTTAGTCGAGGACAGAGATTAATGTTATAAATATAAGACAGGAAAGCCACTCCCACCACATTATATAATTACTAATAATAAGTTAAAAGGGTTTTTTAATATGCACCTTGCCATTGGTAACCTTCAATAACCGATTTTTTTTTATACAAACTTTTACCATTGGTCAGTGTAAACGCTGATATACTATAAAAAAAAAAATCAGTTTCAAAATTTATAAACCAATATTTAATACTTTCACATTATTTATTCAGAAAGTGTTTATAACAATAACAGAATACAAAAGCAGTAACAAATAATGTATCATGTATCAAATACTATAATTATAAACAGGAATAAATAAATAAATAATAAATAACGAAAATAGTTGCTGCTATAAATCTAAGCAATCATCAAGTTAACATGTAGATGAGCATATTATGTGAGCCATCATATGGAATAACTTTCCAAAGAAAATATGTTTAATCTTTTTTAAAACTAATATTAAGTATAATTATTATCTTTAAAACATACAAACACAACAAAATACAATTCTAAGATTATTACATTATTCTTGGTTATTTCTTTATATTTCAAACAAAATCAATTCATTTGACATTAGCATTGGTTCTATTTTACTTTGATGAGAATGATAATATCATCTTAGCTTTATCCAGTTCCAAGAATCAAATGTCAAAACATTTCCATGACTTTTCCAAAAAAAAACCAAAATATTTAATGACCTTTTCACACAAATATGATTAAAAATGTACAGATGTATCACACTGCCATGAGCTAAAATAGAAATCTGGAAAAACAGAATGTTCTACCTGCATAAAAAGATGGGGTTTAAACTCTTTAGAAGGAAAAAATCTAAGACTTTCAACAGTGAAAAACATGGTTTTCAGTGACATAATACATTACAGAAAGTGATCACTCAAACTCTGATTAGCATGATCGAAAAAATCTTGGCTCATGCGGAAATTTCAAAACTTTTCCCATTACTTTTCCGTTTTAACGAAAATTTCCAAAATTGTCAAGGTCCTTGAAAAATATTTTGCTTTTTTCAAAACTTTTCCAATGGGAACCCTGTTTATCAAAACAAATAATACAAAACTTAAATTTCTGTATTTATCTGAGATTTGGAGCGGGATGTAGCTCAAATGGTAGAGTGTCCGCCTGTGAAGCTGTCGGTCGTCGGATTGATCCTTCTCAGAGGACCCATTTGCAGTTTGGGCTATCTTCCGTTCCAACCAGTGGTCCACATCTGGTTTGTCAAAGGCCATGGTATGTGCTGTCCTGTCTGTGGGACAGTGCATATAAAAGACCCTTGCTGCTTATCAAAAAGAGTAGCCAATATGGCGGC
>JAULBS010075432.1:8490-20399 GCA_032355785.1 Symmetromphalus regularis
ATTTCCCAAACTGACATGCCTTTTGATAACACAACTACTGTCCACATATTCTGACAGTCAAACAATTATGTAGATACGATTTCCCAAACTGACATGCCTTTTGATAACACAACTACTGTCCACATATTCTGACAGTCAAACAGTTCTGTAGATACCATTTCCCAAACTGACATGCCTTTTGATAACACAACTATTGTTCACATATTCTGACAGTCAAACAGTTCTGTAGATACAATTTCCCAAAGTGACATGCCTTTTGATAACACAACTATTGTCCACATATTCTGATGGTACAATTCCTGCTATAGATAATATTGCTATAAATATAATACCTACAGTTTGTGTACTCTGACAATACATACATGTAAGATCCCCTCTCAAAGTGACATTCACCATCATACCATAACTTATAAAACGATTCTCTTTAAAAACAATAACTTTCCTCACACAAATATACACTTAAAGTGTACTGATACACCAGATCTGCTTTGAAGAATTAACAATTCATGTCTCATTCATACTGTATTACTGTATTATAGACTGTAGTACACGACTAGGTACATACTAGCAGAAATTCACTGATACAAACATCACAATCACAGGTGCTGCCTTTGAGAGTATTAAGCAATCACATGGTGTCCACGCTGTCCTTGGTCAAAACCTTTCACATCCATCTCTCTGTCATTAAGTATGGTGACAAAATTACAAGATTGTACAGAACCGGGACTGAAACAAAAGCAAAACATCAAATAAATACAAATATATCATAAAGTAGCATTAGAAAAAACTATTTTTCTTATTTTATTTCATTACTTGTATATTAAAACCAAAAGGATTGTTTATATCAAAGCAAGAATATATTTTATATAACAGTTTGACGCATACCACAAGACAAAAAATAATTTAATGCTCATATTTGTTACATTGTACATTGACATGCAGGGGTCGAACTTCAATGTTTACGGGGTGGGGGGGAGGGGTGTATGGCAATTATTCCCTTGGATTCATAGGAATCAAGAGAGCACCAAGGTAATTTTGAGGACACATCAGGGGCACAACAGCAAATGTGAGTATCCTAATGGGCAAGCGGGGAAAAAAGAGCACAGCAATATTTCCCTTCATTGGAAGTTAAATTGAGTGGGCATCTGGCAAAGGGAGAGGGTGGCACGGCAAATGCCTTGGTGAAATTCTACCCCTGCCTTTGTAGTGTTTTACCTTAATACTGTTATAATGTAATCTTTTGTTACATTGCATACCACTTGAACATATTCTAATCAATAATTTTACTTTCCTTCTATTTAACATTCCTTCTATTTAACAATTTTCTACCACAATCACAGTGTTCTGAAACTGCTTACCTTTTTCTTTGGTGGCGGCAGTGGAGTTTCTTTCTCTTTGTCCTCCGCTTTATCTTCATTGTCATTATTATCCTTGTTCTCACCCTCCGAGACCTCTTTCTTAGATTCTGCTTCTTCCTCCTTCTCCTGTTTCTTCTTTCCTTTAGTCTTCTTCTCTTTCTTTTTCTTCTTCTTTATTTCCTGTAATGAAAATATTACCAATGAAAAACAAAGAACATTGGATGATTGTAATAGTATATGGTGAAGATGCTAATAAAGCTATATGACAGTAGATTTAAGATTGGTGATCCATTCTTTTATCAATTATTATTATAATAACCATATGGATTATTTATAATGTCTTTTTGGTATTTGCGTGACGTAAGTTTTTATATTACAACAGTCATTATACCTGCAATCAAGTTGAACACTTTACACCAGTTTCAGGTTTATTCTCGGTGTGTGAGTCATTTTTGACATGATTGCATCAGAAAACTGTTCAAACACATCTGTCATGGGCATAAACTCCAAGTTGATCTGAGCTCTCTATCCAAGACATGGAGTTGTGTTTCTCATTACAAAGGGAAAATATTGTTGGAAATGTGTACTGTTAAATGGTTTTGTTCTTTTTTTAAAACATAATTCTTTTTATGATTTGACAGTGAAACAGGTTTCAAAATCTTCAATCTTTAGACAACTTGATAAATTTTAACAAGTCAGTGGAGCTTGTACTTGTGAACCACTTTCGAATGACTATCATGAAAAGAAAATTAAACATATTTAAAACGAGTATTATTTTCATGTTTTTCGTGATGTCAAATGTGACAATTATCTCACTTATTTTTAAGCATATTCTTTAGTCCATACCCCCTATGCAAAAACAAACAAATTCTGCATACTTGTGCATATTTATTTATTATCTTCACTTACTGTAATTTGAAAATTATTTCAAAATTTTGGTTCCAGTAAAATGGTCAGAATGATTAAATATTATATATACCTGTTCTTCTTCTGACGTTTCCACCTCCGCTTTATCTTCTGGCTTTTCATCCTCCTCTTCCTCTGTTTTCTTCTTTCCTTTCTTGTCTTTTTTGTTCTTCCACTTTTTACCTGTTAAATAAATTACTTGATGTAATAAACACAACAGAAATTTCTCTGGATTACTACAACAAAAGGCCAGACCTGACTGTGTTACAAACTGTGTGGTACAGTATAATATCACCAAGATTGACACTAACAGGTGATGAGTTGTGAAAACTCAGTGTCAGTGTGAGATGTAAATTTAAGTGAACTGAAAATATGTGCAAACAAAAAATGGATTATGTAGGGGTGTGGTAGGGGATTTCCAGGTAACCCATTTCATTCACTGTATCCCAAATGTAAGAACTGACAATTTAATACTTGAATACAACTGAAAATAAATTTCTAGGTATCTGTTAAACCCATATTAAATGTGACTCTGAGCATAATTAAAGAGTGTTTTCAAAAAACTCATGAAGTCCACTATTTCAATAAATGTTGGTAACTGCATAAATGTCAAAGTAAAGTTTGTTATATTTAACGACACCTCTAGAGCACATTGATTTTATTTCATCATCGGCTATTGGACATCAATCATATGGTCATTTTGACATATGTCTTTAGAAGAAACCCGCTGATGCCACATTGGCTACTCTTTTCGATAAGCAGCAAGGGATCTTTTATATGCACTTTCCTACAGACAGGACAGCACATACCATGACCTTTGATGAACCTATTGTGGACCACTGGTTGGAATGGAAAATAGTCCAATCTGCAAATAGGTCCACTGAGAAGGTAAGATCTGACGACCTACTGGTTCACAGGCAGACACGCAACTGTTTGAGCTGCATAAATGTCATGCCTGATGTACTGTTACTTTATCTTAGTAGCCTCTTACAATATGCCTTGTACAACACTTGTTTTCTGGTTTTTAACATACACTAGGAATTATAAAACATAGTTTTTAGCAACTTAATGTCACATGGACAACTCATGAAATTGCCTGTGGCAACGTTGTGGAATTGCTGCAGAGTTTTTCATTCTCTGGACTAAATTTTAGGGTTTTTTTAAGGTGTATTTTTTTTATTTTTATTAAAAATAAAGGATACTTTATGCTAAAATTGCTGTGAAGACTATTTCTCCACAGCATTTATTTTGCAGTAGACGTTTTCTTAATTGCAGGGGTTGCGTGGATATAATACATTTTACAAAAACATTCTTCAAATGAGAGGCTCTGACAGCAATAGCAACCCACCTACAGTGACCTAGTAGTGACTGTAACCATGTGGAGCATGCCTAATACCATGGCTGTTTTCAATATTAAATAAATAAGCTAATTTCACAACAATGAAAGGTTTAGCTACTGTGTTTGCATGTGCAGATGAAGGTGATTGTGGTTGCATTCTATGTTTTGGGAAGTTTTGTGATCAGGTTTGTCTCAGTATTATCCAAGCCTTACTGAGTACAGTATAACTAATTGGTGTCTATGATATAACTAAGTGTTTCTCACCTTTCTTTTTGTCCTTCTTATCCACCTCTTTCTCCACTTCCTTGTCCTCATCCTCCTCTTTTTCCTTTTCTCCTTTTTTCTTCTTTCCTTTCTGTTTCTCCTCCTTCTTTTTCTCATCTTCTTTCTGTTTGTCAAGGTCTTCATCATCAGCAGCACCATCATCCTCATCTTCATCATCTGCTTCTTCCTCATCACTCTTGTCATCTAGAACATTCTTCTTTCCAAATATGTTCAACTTTGGCTTCTTAGGTTTCTTACTTTGATCTGAAAATTTGAAAGAAAACAAACATTATTATATCAATTATGATCCACTGTGGAAGAACTAACAGTTTAGTCACACGCTTAGAGTCTGGACTAAATAGAGTTCAAACCTTAATGTCAAAGTAATTGTGTAACTTGTCAAAGGTTTTATAAGCATGGGACCTGATCTACAAAGGATACTTGCTGTTGTCAAATAATGTACACTCTGGTTTGCTTTACGGGTAGGTGTTACAATACATACCTTGTTTTGGTCAAGTACACTATTCCCATATGACCATTATGTGGATAAAGTAACTACAGTAACATAAAACCAAAAATGAAATGATTAATATGTCATATTACATCAGAATAGGAGAACTATCTACGAGATATTTTCAGAAATCACAAATTGTTTGAGAGTTCGTGACCTCTGTCTGACTGCACCAAGATAGGTCTGATAGAATTATAACTGACAACCATTTTAGCTACTAGAAACAAGTCATGTTATTATCCATCTTAGTATCTTGGTGTATGTATTTTGCCTCACAAAAATGTGAACACACATAACAACTACAGCAATTATGAACATGCGTACGGCCAAATAAATGCTGTAGAGAAATAGTGTCCACAGCATTTTCCAAGGCAATAATAGTGTAAAGTATACTTTATTTTTAATAATAATAATTTAAAAAATACACCTTGAAATAAACAAAAAAAATTAATCCAAGGCAAAAAAATACACTATACCAAATCCTTTATGATACTCTCTATATCACCACTGTTATTTTCACTCATACATCACATGCTTTTGCTCAAACTTCTTTTGTAATCTATTTGTCAAAAGTGGCTACCTTTCATCTTATCTTTCTTCGGTGTACCTTCCTCATCCTGCTTTAATGATTCCTCACTCTCAGACTCTGCCTTGTTCTCCTTTCTGGGAGCAGCTTTTGGAACTGGCAATTGTCTCACCTTCAGTATGACAAAATACATGTATATAAATAAAATACACGTCTTACTGTGTATGTCAGTAAAGACAATATCTCCTGTCAATCTCTTCACAATATATATATTAAGTAATTGTTATTTATTGAAGAAAATACATAAAGGCAAACATTATTTACAGATTTTTCATATTTTTGCAAAATACTGAATATTAACAACTACTAGTATATGTATCTACTCTTCTATTCATCAGTTTACATTATATAAATTGTTTTACATTATATAAATACAATACAGAAACTGTGTATACATGTACAATAGTTCTATCTACTCACATTCATCAATTATAAAATTATCAATATCAGAATACTACTATCTATTCAAATATCACCATTAGCTTTGTATTAAAATAACCCTTTGATGCTGAACATTTACTGTTTCTTCTTTTCATGAAGAACAAAACTCAACTTGATCTCAAATAAAATGCAGTTTCCTAATTTCTTAAACATTTTGTTTGAGGACAGGATTATGTATAGGGTGTAAAATGTAAATAATTATACTATTTTCACAAATATAGCATGATTTTTATGTATAACTTCAAATTCTTCAAATTGTATCTGTAAACAAAGAATTATAGAATTGAAAATACTACTATCTACTCACATAACATAAAACAATTTTATTAATTAAAATCCTTGATTCTATGTTCTAAATAATTACTTACTTCAATATTTTGGCATATATTGTAAATAATTATAGAATATGAAAACATTATGTTCTACTGAAATAACATCATTTTTATTACTTTAAATCCTTGAAACTGTACCCTAAATAGCTACTTACTTTTAAATCAATACTTTGGCATATATTGCTACTTACTTTTAAATCAATACTTTGGCATATATTGTAACTAATTAGAGAACACAAAATCATCATGTTCTACTGAAATAACATAATTTTTATTAAATTAAATCCTTGAAACTGTACCATAAATAACTACCATACACGCAAAACGTTTTGCTAATAAAATATACCATGAAAATCGTGAACATGCTTATAGTGCCATAAATTCAATTACACGTGAACTTATTTCCAAATTGGCTGTAAACTTGTACCATAATACAAGGTCGTATGAAAAGCGACATTTGGTATTAACGTGGATTTCAATTTTGTTTGTTTTTACAAACATTATAATTATGTGATTATTTAACAATATTTGTGAATTATATTCTTAGTTAATCTGAACAGAAACTTGTGGGTACTATCAATAAAGACTATTTGTCTTTGCATCATGCGCATGTTCAATCGATAACATTTCTTATCGGAAATACATACATTTGTAACAAGTGGATAGTATGATGTGAATGTCAAAGTGTATACATGAAACAATAAATGAAAGGAGTTTGGTAAATGTGGCATTTTTTATTTATTATTGGGAGATGTAATTGCGAAAATATCAATAGCAAAATGTTTTAGCTGCGAAACTATTTGCGTATACAGTACTTACTTTTGAATCAATACTTTGACATATATTGTAAATAATCATAGAATATGAAACAATAAAGTTCTAGTGAAATAACATCAAGTTTGTGTATTACTTCAAACCTCTGCTGTTGTACATAATTGTCTTACTTCAGAAGTGAGATTCTTCATCTCATCAGCAGACTCCTCCTCGGACTTGTCAGAGTCCTCTCCAGCCGAGTGAAGATTCTGTAAACACACATGCACCCATACCATGCAGTAATGTAGCAATTATACCAACTACACAGTTAGGTTAACATATACTCACGAATTTGGGCTTTAAATAGATTATAATCATGGTTAATGTATACCAGGTTTCCTGCAGACTTCCAAGAATCAAATTTCAAAACTTTTCCCTTCACCTCTCCACGACATTTCAAAACATTTAATAACCTTTTCAAACACAAATCTTTCAAAATGTACAGATGTATCACAATGACATCAAAATTGAAATGTGGAAAAACTGAATGTTCTATCTGCATAAAAAGACAGGGTTTATATTCTTTAGGGAGGAAACAAAATCAAAGACTTTCATTGGTGAAAAACATGGTTTTCAGGGACATAATGCATCACAAGAAGTGATCACTCATACTCTGATAAGAATGATAGAAAAAAAATTTGGCCTATGCAGAAATTTAAAAACCTTTTCCATGACTTTCCAGTTTTAACAAAAATTTCAAAACATTTCAAGATCCCGCGGGAACCATGGTATACATTTAACAGATTATCCACAAATATACCTGGGGTTTAAAACATTAAATTCTAGGATGCAGTTACTCAAGGTTCTAAAGGTTAAACACTGTTAAGGATCCATACACCAGTTAAAATATAACTAAGGATACTAAGGTGTCAAAATTGTTTAGGTATATGGGTACATAGGGGTCTAAATTATGACATATCGCTCCTGTTCATTAACTTCATACAAGCAGGAAGATGTTAACTAAGACTATATAACCATCTAGCATTCTCTGGGTTAACATTTATCTCATGTTCAAGTTAGTAAAACATTTATCAAGCAAAGTAATAACCCAACATTCAATACATTTACCAAACATGTCACCAATATCTAACATTTACAAGATTAGTTAAGCATACAATTATTAAAGGAAGTTGACATTTTAAATGACATATAATTACTGGAGTTACTGGTATAGGCAAATGTAAAAATTGGCTGTTTCAACTCTCCAAAGATTAAAGTTTGAATGTGGTTTTTAAATATTTATTACTAACAAGTCAAATAAGTTTCTAAATTTACTAGAAAACATGAAAGAACAATCAATATTTATAATATATATATATATATATATGTGTATATATATATATATATATATATATACTCTTCAAAAAAAGAAATGCAAAAGGGACGGTTTTGTTAATAAAAATCAAAACAGGTAACACAGCATTACAAAATTAACGAATATCATGGTTTTTTTTAGGGTACCAAGCACATTTTCAAACTCACAATGACTAAAATACAGATGAAAAACGTGAACAAACGAAAAAAAACACAACCATGTGCAATGCATTGAATCAAAAGATGTACATGTTCTGCACGTGCATCATGTACACCCACAGTATAAAAGTGCCAGGTTTTCGACTGCCTGATATTTGTATTACGCTGATTGTAGCACCTCAAAGATATGCCAAGACTGAGTGAAGTGCAGAGGAACAACATCATGAGTTTAACGTGTCACCGCATCGACAATATTGGATATTGGACCAGACCGTATGCGACCACCTGCATGTGGCATGCATAAGAGTTATTGAGTGGTGACCTTGACCTTGATTCTGTTACCTGTCACTTCAGCAAGAGACTAGATGCTACTGATTCATTATTCCAAATTTGGACTTACTCAATCTTGCGGTTGATGAATTAAATTAATCTTCAGAATGTCTGAAATTTTGCATTTCTTTTTTGAAGAGTATATATAAACAAACAAAAAAACAATCACAAAGATGAAATCACATTGAAAAGTGAGTTGATACAAACAATTTGAATGTGGTCAGTAAAATATGCAGTATATAAATGCACAGTGTGATTATATTACATGTAGCATGCATTAACAAATAGTACTAGCCCGTATACAAACCTCCCTGTATTGTAATAAATCTCTATAAAACAACTTACCCTTGGTACAGGCTTTGCTCTTGGCTGTGGCTTCGGCTTCTCCTCACCCTGTAACGAAGCAATGACAACTTTAGTACACAAACAACACCGATCCTTCTCAGTAGACCCATTTGCAGTTTTAGCTATTTTCCCTTCCAACCAGTGGTCCACAACTAGTTCATCAAAGGCCGTACTATGTGCACTTCTGTCTGTGGGAAAGAGCATATAAAAGACCCCTAGCTGCTTATTGGAAAGAGTAGCCTATGTGGCAGCAGCAGGATTCCTCTTAAAGAAATATGTCAGAATGACCAAATGTATGATGTTCAATAGCCGAAAAGTAAAGTTTGTTTTAGTTAAAGACGCCTCTAGAGCACATTGATTTTTATCTTATCATCTGCTATTGGACATCAATCATATGGTCATTCTGACATATGTATTTAGAGGAATCCCACTGCTGCCAAATAGGTTACTTTTTCCAATAAGCAGCAAGGGGTCTTTTATATGCACAGTCCCGCAGACAGGACAGCACATACCACAATCTTTAACCAGTTGTGGATCACTGATTGGAACAGAAAATAGCCCAAACAGCAATTGGGTCCACTGAGAAGGATCGATCCAATGACTATTTGAGCTATGTCCCGCTCCACTGACATGAGAATACCACAGGATGAGGGGATATTGATAAAACGAGTACTAACCTCATTCTCTGATTCATCTTCCTCTGAATCCTCACTGTCTTTGTGTTTAGCTGTGGGCAAGAAATTCACCATTATTTAGTAAACATTCATAAAATTTCAAACAACAATTATAGATTTCGTTACAATTAACATTACATATGAATAAAGTGTCAAGGTTTTTGTTAGCACAGAAACTGAAAATAATTAACTTACTTATTGAATGTTAAGAAGATGAATTTTAAATTTGTGTGATAAAACATAATATAAACAATAAACATAGAATTATTGTCATTTTCAACAATTAAAACCAAACAATCAATTTTATGCAATGCAGTGATCAGTTTTTTTTATTTACCTAATTAAGTTATATAGACATTATACTCGAGTAAAACAATAACATTTCAGTTTTGTTCAATGATTTTTCTACCACATCTATATATGCTAGGCATTATTATTTTATAATCAACACTGACCTTTTGTAGCATTAGATGGTTGTAAATCTATGCTAGGCATTATTGTTTTATAACCAACACTGACCTTTTGTAGCATTAGATGGCTGTAAATCTATGCTAGGCACCATTGTTTTATTAACATGATTTTGTACTTCTGGTATCAATGTTGAATTCAGCAAGGGCAGTGTTGAATTCTGTTTTAGTGATGTTGAATTCTCTTCTGTCAATGTTCTCTTAGGTCCAAGAGAAGGAAGAGTTCTATTTAAGTTCACAGAATGTTCATTCTGAAAAAAAAACATGTATAAAAAGGCGTAGGCAGCAGGGGCAAGTGTCCTTGGGCCCGAAGATGTCCAAGGGTCCATAACAAACATTTAATAAATAATAGATATATTAATTTAGTCTTTTGTCTTTGGACCTCCAGCAGGGGACCCTATGCAGCACCAAGTCCTGGGACCTACTGCCTCTCTCAATGGCATTTAACATGGGGAAAATAACACCTACTGGATGTAATGTTAAAAGGCATTATTTCCAGCTAAACTATACGTAAAATGATGGTCACTGTGGTTTGGTTAGATAAAATTGTTAATCATGTATTTTGTACATGTCTTTTAAATCTCCTGGGTGTTTAATATCACCACCACCACTAGATTTTATATATGGGATTAATTTTGGTGACATTTTAAAATCAACTATTTTTCCTTTCTGAATTCATATTTGTTCAAAAGTTTAAAGAAAGCCGTATCAGCTCTAAATTGTACTGCAGATAAAAGATGTTATTTAACTATTTTCCAACAACTTGTCAAATTTAACTTTTTTAGCACTAAGTTGATGATAAGCACTTACAGTAACTGAATGTTTTGCTGCTGTTTAAATTTTGTCTATAAAATAAGTGACTACCATAGCATAAAGGTTAAATCACAGATAAGGATGACCATTTAAAAACAAAATCAAAACAATAGATATATGTATATGCTAGTTAGTGCTGGTCAGTATTCAGTATATACCATTCGGAATCAGTATCATGACAATACCAAATTACTGTACTGAGAAAATCTCAAAATACCAAACATTTCAGTATTGAAAAATAAGTATTCCAGGCTTTAAGTAAAACAGTAAAAATACATCTGCTGACACTACATTACCCACAAAATGGCTGATAAGAAGAGCATGTGGACACAGTACTTCCAAAGAACTGACCAAAAAGGTTCTAACTTGGGCATTCATTAAGATGTAGGTATGCATAAAATACTGCTTGATATGTATATAGTTATCAGTACTATGTCAATACTGAATACTGTACCGATACAGAGGTAAATCACCCCGACAATACTGATACCAAACTTGAAATTTCAATACAGCCCAGCTCTAATGCTAGTATATAAAGAAAGCGCTTACAAAAGTGTTGCGTCTCCTGACACGAGCTGACACACTAAGATCCAAGGTGTTATCTGCCTTCAGCGTGTGCTCCAGTTCTGTCTTCTCTTCCTCCAGTATCTCCTCATCGTCAATGTATCCATTCTCTTGTCTCGGAAAAGCTGTGACTATCATGTGACACCCGCCACAAGCCACCTGACACACAAAAAAAGACAATAGAAATTATTCAAAAATTATATCAATTATATTACAATTGAAATAAATGACACAAAGTTGACATCAAGCTATCAACTGGGTTCCTACACTACCAACTCTCACAAATGCAGATGTAAAAGTACCAGGCTAAGGCCTTTAGAGGCCCTAACAACTGATACGATTATGGTACACCCATATATATGTAATTCAAAATAAAAACAATACTATTTTTGTGTGGGTTAATACAGGTTTGTAAAGTTTACCCACAGTACTCACACTTTCTACATGTAACTTGACAAAATGTTCACTTTGTATGGGTCGATATAGATTTAAAAAGATTTCCCACTGTATCCTCGATTAATCAGTTTCCGGTCTATTAAGGGGGAAAGCTTCTGTGTACGCACAATTGTAATCACACGATCAATGTAACAGAATAATATTTTACCTTGGTTATGTCACTATTAAAATCAACCAACAAATCTTTCAAATCTTATCTGTTTATATATTTAAAAAAAAGAAATCCCTACCTGGTCG
>JAULBS010075443.1:0-20399 GCA_032355785.1 Symmetromphalus regularis
TTCTAACAGGATGTTGTTCTTAGCATTACCTAAACTGTGCATGTCAAGTTATGATGAATTTGGCGGTAAATACAAGTGAAAAAGACACAACAGGATTTCCAATTCTACAGTCTTAATGGAGTTTTTTTTTATAACAGGATTTCCCGTTTCAAAGTCAGAAAGGGTTAATTGTTTTGTGATGATTTAGAATAGGATTTTATCGGCCATTTACTCCAACTTCACTTCACTGCTATTCATCACACCAAAAACAAATGCCATATGTTTCTTCTTAACAATTTGGAAAAAAATAATCCAGTTTCCTGCATGATTAGTCATTCAGATCAAGCATCAAGTTCAGATAGTACTGAAGGTTTTTCTAAAAAAGTATGGGGCTCAGATATCACAAACCAGGAACACTGCTGCTTTATAAGGATTTCTCCTATATGATACCATATTTAATTTCATGACCACAGTTTATTTCAAATAATATACCACATAATTAAGAAAACAGATAATATAAGCCATATTTGTTGTGTATATAAAACAGTAAAGTTTGTTTTATTTAACGATGCCTCTAGAACACATTGATTTATATCTTTTCATCAGCTATTGGACGTCAATCATATGGTCACTCTACCATTTATTTAGAGGAAACCTGCTTTCAACACAAGGGGCTACTCTTTCTGATAAGCCGCAAGGGATCTTTTACATGCACAATGCCACAGACAGGACAGCACATACCACAGCCTTTGATGAACCAGTTGTGGACCAATGGTTTGAATGGAAAATAATCCAAACTGCAATTGGGTCCACTGAGAAGGATCGATCCAACAAGCAACTGCTTCAAGGGAAAGACACATGTATATAAATCAAGATCATGAATCAGGAACTCAGCTTCTTAAGGATTTCTCCTATATGATTCACATTTAATTTCATGACCACAGTTTATTTCAAATAATGTACCATGTATTAAGAAAACAGTTAATATAAGCCATATCTGTTGTGTATATAAATCAAGGATGTTAATTGCATATATATGAAGGATGTTAATTGTATATTATTATTATGCCTTGGGGATATATTCTGTGCGAAACCTGCAGATTGTTGTCTGCATGGAAATATATTAATGTGGGACATTTGTTCTATTTCAGGTCACATTTCAAGGTTGTTGGTTTATTGACTGGTGCATTCAATTCTAATATCTTCATCTTTTTTTACCTTAACATTGGTTTATACTCAACCAAATAAGAAAGTATGCATGTAATTAATAATTTATTTCATAAACCAGATAACATTCATGGTATAAATTCTGATTACCAAACCATTTATGAGGAGGTGTGTGTGTGTGCGTTCAGTATGCCTAATATCACAAGTTGTTTGCTACCAATGGAAATGGTGAAATGGCACATTAAGAATATTCAATATTTCAACATGTATACTTTATTTTTTGGTTGAGTATATAATTACATCATTTTTATTTATAAAACACATACTGTTGTCAAAACTGATTAAGCAGTCACCTTTATTAAGTACTTTAAACTAATTTATTTTTGAGGGGTGTAATTCACTGCTTTAGAACCAAAATGGTGTAAATCTGGATTTGGCTGTTACTGGTATCACTGAATGCCCCAAACAGACCTGCATCTGGTGCACAAAGGATGTGTAGGTTTCTGAAGCTACCCACATTTATCTTGAAATCAAAAGATATCACACATAGAACTTGTTGTTTAGGTGAGAAAAAGATTTTGGCCCTTTTCACAATTATTTGCTACCCCAACTTTGACAATTTTGGTCCTGAAGCAGCAAATTTTCATGATAACGATAAATTGCCTTGTTCACTAAAGTAATATTTTATACATCATTGATTAAACAAAACATTTTTTTCTAGTATTATATACAAGTAAATGCTGCTTTCACAGTCAGTGCATATGCAAGATACCCTGTAACAGAATTAATTAGTCTTGAATAGGTGGTCAATTAAGTTTAGCTCCAAAAATAGAAAAGATCATTTAATCCTGTCCGCATTCTACTAGATCAAATGAGCAGTGTTGAACAGGTAAAGGTGGCCTCTTTAAGATTGGGTAAATGGCTGTTTGCATGCATGCTAATATATACATGTATATATAGAAGTGTGGATCATTTGTAAATCAGTACCATCCATGAGATCTTTGCTTGTGTGGTTAAAAAATGAAACCAAAAATGCCCATTTTACCAAATCCACATGAAAATAAAACTGAAAAAGAGGCACAAATATGTCAGTTCATAAACTTCCATCACAGGAAAATCCCAAATTTATAAAACATTGTATTGTCAAAGATAGCTGTTTACCTTTTTTGTTTGTTTATTAGTATTTCTTATCTTTTTTTTTTTTTTTTTGATTGAGGGGGAGGGATCATGTATCTTATCCTTGTTGAATAGTTGCAAATTAACTATCAGGTCATCACTAACAATTACTTGGTCACAGTCAATCAGGTTTAATTTTTCACAGGTTCTTAATTTAGCGCTAAATATGTTTGCATAAGTAGCATGAAAATTAAGTTCCTGTGAAAATAAAGTATTTTATGATATTCACCTGTCATGTGTTTGTTACATGACACCACTAGAGAACATTGATTTATTAATAATGGATTATTGGATGTGAAACATGAGGAAAGTTTAGCACATAGTCAAGTGTGAGCCAGTCTCCAATGTGTCTTCGTAATCTTTCATGTGAAACCACTTTTATATTATCTCCCTTGTTTCATGGCTGGTTGGTACTGGGACCGAATCTCAGCCAAGGCATGGAATTTTTAATCTCAGTATCGGCTCCAATCCAGAGTTAATACTCTGCAAGGCTCAATGGGTAGATATACATCACTTACACGTACAGCTGGTTTATCAAAGGCCGTGGTATGTGCTATTCTGTCTGTCAGATAGTTATATAAAAGATTCCTTGCTGCTTATGGATAAGAGTAGCCACATTAGTGTGGTGGTAGCAGGTTTTGTCTGTTCTATTAACATTAACCTCTGTCCTGGATACATAGCGCAGGAAGCTGAGCTGTGTGTCCAGGACACCGTGCTTGAACCTTAATTGGATATCAACACAAAAATAAGTACAACCAACCAAATTTTATAATATTTGTTTTATTTAATGATGCCTCTAGAGCACATTGATTTTTTATCATATCATCAGGTATTGGTCGTCAATTATATGGTCATTCTGACATATGTATTTTGAGGAAACCAGGTGCTGCCACAGAGGCTACTCTTTCAGATAAGCAGCAAGGTTTTTTTTATATGCCATCCCACAGTACATACTACGGGCTTTGATGAACCAGTTGTGGGCACGTTGGCTGGAATGGAAAATAGCCCAAACTGCAAAAGGGTCCACTGAGAAGGATTGATCCGATAACCAACTGGTTCACAGGTGGACACGCTACCATTTGAGCTACATCCCACTCAACAAATTTTTATATTCTGCACATTATAGTCATTTAATTTAGTTCAGTTACCTTATAAATCATAGAGTTAGTTCTGGTGGCTGCTTCAGACATATAACTGCATACCATGTAATTTCAATTACGTTTTACCCCCATTAAATTATCATTAGTAGTCAACATCGACAGGATTGTTTATTTCATGAATAATTTCATCTTTAAAAAGAAAGTTGATATTTTCAAAATACTGATGTAAACATGTAAAATAGTTCATATGTTGATGTTTGTTTATAAGTGGTAATTTGTTTTTCTCTGCAAAAAGGTCAGTTTATCTATTTGGTAATTACATTTGATGACGTTTCTGACTCCTAAAAGCAAAGGATTGGCTTTTACAAAAGATTAGATAATATACTTTGATGTATGCAGTACACATACATGTAGGTAAAGGAATTGAAACTGTATTTTCATTCATATATACATTTGTGCAGTTAGTGTACTGTTTTTCCATGATTAGGGCTCAGGTTATCAACTTGTAATTTTTGGAAGTTTCTTAATACAAAAAGTAAAGTTTGTTTTATTTAATGACGCCTGTAGAGCACATTGATTTTTTTATCTTATCATCGGCTATTGGACGTCAATCATATGGTCATTCTGACATATTTATTTTGAGAAAACCCGCTGCCACCAAATAGGCTACTTTTCTGATAAGCAGCAAGGGATCTTTTATATGCACTGTCCCAAAGACAGGACAGGACAGCACATACCACGGCCTCAGATGAACTAGTTGTGGACCACTAGTTAGAACATAAGATAGCCCAAACTGCAAATTGGTCCAATGAGAAAGATTGATCCAACAACCGACAGCTTCACAGGCAGGCGCTCTACCATTTGAGTTACATCCCACTCCCCTTCTTAATACAATGGGAGATCTTCAGTTGATTGGTTGATACATCATAATATTGAATAGGAATATCTACACAAAGTTTAAATGTGTAATGTTTTTAGACAGGTCCATGTAGTAGTTTAAACCATGCTTCACTACTCAGTGATTTGTTTGTGTAACTCCAGGGTTAAGGGAGCGGGATCTAGCTCAAACAGTAGCTCATCTGCCTGTGAACCGGTTGGTCGTTGGATCGATCCTTCTCAGTGGACCCATTTGCAGTTTGGGTTATTTTCAATTCCAACCAGTGGTCCACAACTGGTTTATCAAAGGCCGTGTATGTGCTGTCCTGTTTGTGGTACGGCTTATATAAAAGATCCCTTGCTGTTATCAGAAGGAGTAGCCTATGTGGCAGCAGCATGTTTCCTCTAAAGACATATGTCAAAATGACTATATGTATGACATCCAATAGTCGATGATAAGATAAAAATCAATGTCCTCTAGAAGCGTCGTTAAATAAAACAAAGTTTACTTTCCAGGGTTAAGCTGCAATGAGTTAGAGAAATGATTATCTCACTATCACAAACAACTGACTCACGATTTGTGTATACTGATTATGAAATATTCTTTAACTGCAGAATAAAGGCTTGGCTTCCATTGATTTTCGTTTCAAAAATAAACAAAACAGCTCAAAGTATGTTTTATATTTTGTTCTTTAAATACTAATGTCAAAAGAAGTTTGTAGTTATTTATTCCAGACAGTGATTCACAACTGGTGTTATAAAAGTTTTGGTATGTACAGTTCTGTACGTGAAAGCATGTAAAAGATCCCTTGTTGCTGATAGGAAAAAGTAGCGTACATGTACATTGATTTTTATATTATCATCGGCTATTGGACGTCAATCATATGGTCATTCTGACATATTTCTCTAGAGGAAACCTGTTGCCACAACCTAGGCTACTCTTTCCAATAAGCAGCAAGGGGTCTTTTATATGCACCATACCACAGACAGGATAGCACTTACCACAGCTGCTTATAGGAAAGCGTAGCCTATGTGATGGCAGTGTGTTTCCTCTAAACAAATTTGTCAGAATGACCATATGATTGAAGTCCAATAGCCGATAATAAGATTAAAATCAATGTGCTCTATAGGCTTCATTAAATAAAACTTACTTTACTTTTGTTATTTGTGTCTGGAATTAACCGATTAAGAAAATTGTGGGATCTGCCAAATTTCAATGTGGAATTCATCTAAAATGTCTGCAAGGAACTCTAAAAGTCATTATAAAATTAGATTTACTCATGTTCCAGGTGCATTGAACTGATAAAACAACATTGTATATGTCACTTTGCTCATGTTAGACTTTAAGTTTCATGTTAAATTTTTGTGTTTCATAAATTTCATTTTTTTTCAATCAAAAGACTGTTTTCTCTTTCTCAATAATAAAATGCCTTTTCTTTATTTATGTAAAGTTTGTTTTATTAAATGATGCCTTGGCAGCACATTGATCTTTATCTTATCATCGGCTATTGGACATCAATCATATGGTCATTCTGAAATATTTCTTTAGAGGAAACCCACTGTCACCACATAGGCTACAGATTCTGATAAGCAGCAAGGAGTCTTTTATATGCATTTTCTTACAGACAGGACAGCACATACCATAGCCTTTGATGAACCAGTTGTGGACCACTGGTTGGAACAGAAATAGCCCAAACTGCAAATGGGTCGCTGCACTGAGAAGGATAGATCCGACGAACGACAGCTTCAAAAGCAGACACGCTACCGTTTTTCTTTTCTTTAAGTTAGTCTATAATTTTAGATATTTGTATTACATAAATTCCAGTTTTCTTCATAAAAAAAAAGAAGCTGTTTACTTTTACTCAACGATAAAATTTATTTTCTTTATTTGTGTTAATTTGATGAATTTCACCTCCTACACAACATATCACACGGAATACACAGGAGATGCTAAGTCAGAAACACTACATGTTGGTGGATCCTTTTGATCATTTGCAGCCTCTAAATGTGTTTTCTATCCCACTGATGATCAAAATGTCAGGATATATTTTCACAGAAGTTGCTTTAGTTGAGTAGATGATTTGGGTTGTAGATCCCAATCAAGATTTTACAAGGGCATGTAATTGTTGAATATTTTTACTTGCAGTATGTAGGCAAGGATGCAGAATTTCGTAAGGGAGGGGGGTTCAAATGTGATGGATGATGGTTAATTTTCATGTCCATCCACTCATAAAATGTAAAAAGAAATTAGAGAAAGTGGTGGGTGTCTCATGACCATTGAATCCATTACTGGTGTGTTTACTTTTTTGTATAATAAAATTATTACAAGCTTATTAAATCATATCATGTTAAATTGTAAATGCAGTCTTGAATGGAATCATGGGAAAGGATAGTTTTTAATCACTCCTCAACACATTGTTTATTCAGACAGAATGGCACATGCCACAGCATGTGTTATAATAGTTGTGGACCACTAGCTGGAATAGGAAATTGCCCAAATGGATTTACCTGGAAAAGGAAATGAAATAAAACATTCTACATTTAATTCTTGTGATATTATTCATTTCTCAGAACCCTGTTTCTTTTTATTCACTCAAACATACAGAAAGCTCCAAGTGACTGTCAGACAGTTATCAGACTGATATATATAAGCTGTTGATATTTTAATTAATGTTATTAAAGATTAGGCCTAGAGACAGTAAAGCCTATTTTCCATTCCATGTACTCAATAATTGCAGAATAAACTTCTATAAGCACACCTGCATGGGCAGGAAATAGAAAGGATTGTTTAAAGAGAATCCAGCACATTGGTTGGCTGTACTTATTTTTGTGCTGTATCCAATTGAGGTTCAAGCACGCTGTCCTGGGCACACACCTCAACATTCTGTACTGTTTGTGCAGGCCAGAGGTTAGTGTTAGTAGGAGAGATAAAACTTGATGCCGCAATACTAATGTTGCTACTCCTATTGTTAGCATAAAGATATCTTTTATATACACTAGCCTACAGATAGAACAAACCACACTTTCATAAACTAGTTGTGGACCACTGGTCAATATAAGTAATGTACACCTATCCACTGAGCTATGTAGAGCACTTACTCTGGGTTGGAGTCAGTACCATGATTAAAAATCCCTTGCCTCAACTGAGATTTGATCTCAGTACCTACCAGCCGCAAGTCTGACAGCGTAACCACTATACCACCAGAACCAGTTGCCCAGCACATTAGCTACTTATGTGCCTATAGAACAGATTTTAAAAGTGGAGTGGGGGCTAATTTTTAAATGTGAGAGGGGCTAAGTTTTATATGTGTTGTGTGAAACTGCAAATCTATACCCAAAATAAAAAATGATGTAAAAGTGAGGTGGCTGAGCCCCCACCCCACCCCCTCAACCAGCTCTTACAGGCTTGACTTGGCATCTTCAGTTAGAAGTTTACACTGAACAGGACATCATGTACCATGACCTTCGCTATATTAGTCGTGTGACATAGATTGGGATGGTAGGAAATGAAAAACAAGTGAGATATTTTTTAATGTAGTCGTAAGAATAAACCCGCCTGTCTATATTTGTATTTAATGGGAGAGAATGGAATTGAGAAAGAAAGGAGTGGGGATGTGCATGCTGTGCATGTATGATATTCTCTCTGGGACGGAGAAAGAGGATTGGATGAGATGATATGTGAACCTTATGGAATGTGTTTGATTTATCTGGCGTTATGTTGTGAAATAATATCCCTGATGGTTCATGCAGACTTAATTTTTACTGTTTCGTATTGACTGCTCCCATCACTTAGGAATGTCAACATGGGGCTTTGTTAGGAGATTCTGCTCTTTGGTGTATAACCCCGGAAGCTGGTTATTATGCAGTGTGTTTGGAGTATCTAGGTTTTATTGCTAATCCCAGTAGCAGAGATATCAGAATTTCACTGCCATTCTTTCATGGTCTAACTCTGGCTGCTGCAGATGTCGGTCTTGAAATGAATTTGTTTACATCTGTAGAGAAAATGTATTGCTCTCTGGATGCCTCATTTGTGGATTGATTTCCTGTTTCTTGTTCTTAGTGTAATGAAAATAATCATATAGAAGTCAAATATTTTTTATATTCAGGTTGATAATTGAATGCATAGGAGCACTTTCAGTTTATTTTTAATTTAATGTTTTTAATTTTATTTTTTAATGACACTACTAGGGCACATTGATTTATTTATTTATTAATAAATCATCAGCTATTGGATGTCAAACATTTGTGTTTTTTGACATGTAGCCAGCCTCCAATGGGTTTCAACCACCGTCATCAGCTAGAGAATCTGATGTTCTACCACTGGAGGCTCTATTAATATTTTAATGAAAAACAAAATTGAAAGGAAAGGAATGTTTGTCAGACGTGGTGATTTGTAATTCATGGTCTTTAGATGAAACCTGTTACCACCACATAGGCTACTCTTTCCAATTAGCAGAAAGGGATCTTTTATAATTATGTGCTTTCCACAGACAGGACAGCATATATATCACAGCCTTTGATAAACCAGTTGTGCATCACTGGTCAGTGTAAGAAGCATACACTTATCCATTTAGCCTTGTGGAGCACTCACTCTGGATTGGAGCCGGTACTGAGATTTAAAATCCCCAGCCTCGACTAAAATTTGATCCCAGTATCTACCAAACATGAGTCTTACAGCTTAACCACTGCTAGATTTAATGAAAAGCAAGACAGACATACATGCAATGTTTATTAATTGTCAGACATGGTATTTTTTCATCATATGGTCTACAGAGGAAACCTGACACTATACAGGCAGTTGGCAGCAAGGAGTCTTTTTATGTGCACTTTTCTACAGACAATACAGTATTTATGACAGACTTCTATGTATTTCTTTCATTCAGATTAGGTTAGTAGAGTTTAAAACACATAGACACACCTAGTGACTTTATAATATTGTTTTCATTTGTTCATCCAAAAGCATCCATGCCATGATCATGAATCCTTGTTTTATTTCTTTTAAATCATCAAGGAAATCAAACCATCAATAACCATATGGTCTAGAGGTCAGGACTGCTACCAGAAAATCTTTATTTCATGATATCATTCAATGGTCATGAATGAACCCAAGCTAATTTCAGTAGAATGTAATCACTTTCTGTACAATTCCATCATTCTCGGTGGAAGTCACATCTCATACAAAGATTGGAGCACAGACCCCTCGTTCACAAATCAATAGAACTTTCCTAATGTTCCAAACTGAATGTGAACATTGTTGAGGGAGATTTTGAACTTAATTGTGGTCAGCATTCACTTGATGAGAAATTAGTTGATACTGGGTTTCAGTCATTTCGTTGGCAGATGCTCAATATGCCACAATTTCATTTGGTCGGAAATTAAATGGAAGCAACAATTAGGTTATGGTACTTAACACTCTACCTCATTTCTTTTCATACAGTAAGTGTATGTATTCATAGGCTTTGTGATGACATATTGACCGTTTCACATAATACAGTCAGTTTTCTATTCCATTGCTTGTCTTTCAACTCATGGTGGATTATTTGAGGGGATACAGACAAAATTATCAAACCAAACATTGCTAACATATATACTGACCATTTAACATAATACATCTCCCATTTTGTTGCTGATTTTATCATTGACATTAAGTCAATAAAAGCTGTTCTCCTTGGAATGGAGTATTTTGGGGATACTGATCAAATTATCAGATGCATAATGGTACATGGTAATGTCTCCAAATGGCAGACAGGTCAAAAAAAGGTAAAGTAGTATAATAAAATAATATCATAATTTAAAAAACATTGATGCAATCTCAAATTATCTTTTTCAGAAGCCATAGTTTATTTGTTACAAGTAAGATGATTTTTTTTTTTAATTACAGTTTATGGGGTTTTTATAATACAGTAGAGAATATATATTTTTTAAATTATTGACCTATCAAATTTGTTGGAAGGATAATACTTTGAAAATAAGGATTGTTTGTTTAATGATACCACAGCAAATTGGTTAATTGGAGTTTATAAACAGTCATGCTCATGTTTTATTGGCATAGTGTTGTTTACAAAAAAACTATGGTCACCGTGGCTACTCTTTTCAATTACATGTAGAAATTAGGGATCTTTTGTATGCACCTTTCCACAAACAAGATGGCATATATTACAGCTTTTGTTCTATCAGTTGTGGACCACTGTCTGGAATGAGTAATAGTCTGAAGTGGATGACTCTCATGATCATTCATGCACTTTACCTCTGAGTTAAAGCCTGCTAGCTGATACTTTGATGTCAGTAGAATCACAAGAATAACGTAACAGGTGACTGTTTAATAGAGGTCATGTTGTACTTAATTAGTTGTTTTTTGATGAATGAAAAAAATAATAATTTAAGACAGGCATTTTAATGAGGTCATATTATACTAATATAGATTATCTGAGCAAACAGGAATGTGGCTCTTTAATACTCAAACTGATTTGATTCTATGTGGGCCAGTCAGTAAACAGTGTTGCTTTCTGATCAAATAAGACAAATTGTTTACACTTTGATTTGAAATTTGTTTACTTTCTTCTACCAGTAGAGACAATCATTGCAAGAAAATACTGTGTAAACCATGAGGTGGTTTTATTTACTGGCCTTGCATCATCATTGAATGGTATAAATGTGCCAGACAGTACAGAAATGTCAAATATATTGTATTAGTTTCTGAGACGGATCTTGTAACAAAAATAACTTTTCAGTATTTTCTTCTGTAGTGGATGAGCTTTGGTGGTCCAGTCATGGGCATAAATCCCACTTTTAGAACAGAGGGACACGTCCAAAAATTGAAATTAATATGCCTAAATAATCATCTTTACCCATATTTCTCTTTATTGTATCAATGCAACACTTAAACATCTGATCTTATCTCAAATATACCATGTACACAGGGGGGTCTATAATGGCTTCAATCCTAGGAAGGCATGGGGACACATTTATGGGACAGGGGGATGCTCCATCCATTCCATACCCCCAATCACTTTTTGGACAGGGGGGATATTCTGTACTGCCACTTCTTGGAAGCGATTTTCACCCTTGGGTCCAGTGGTTGAACATTAGACTTTGATGACAGTGGTTCAAAACCCATAGGATCCTGACTCTCACTTGACTACGTGTCAAAATAACCAAATGTTTGAAATTCAATAGCTGATGATTAATAAATCAATGTGTTCTAATGGTGTCATTAAACAGAACAAAACAAACAAATTGTTTCTATAGTGGAGCAGATTGGAATCATAAAATAATGTAATAATGGGTGTTTACATAACAATTTTTATTGCTTTATTAATTATGATTATGGTCCAAGGACAGATTTAGAATTAATGCAGTAATTGAGCATTTCATACACTGTGACTGAGTAAATTGTCAAATTCATCAGCGAGTTCTGTTACAATACCGAAAGAGCAGATTGTTGTTACTCTACCCCACAAACAAATTATACCAAAATTAGACGCTTATTTATTTCTGTGGTCAAATGATAATTAAACAAACTGATTCGCAAGGTCAACACTGAAACAATAGTCCTTTTTGTTTTGGCCTTGAAAGAACTTTTTTGAAGTTAATTGGATAGTTTCTGTGAAATGACCTATCATATATAATGATAAAGGGTGTTTGACTTTAATGTTTTTGTTCAAAGACAAAGCTAGTTGATTCCATTTGACATTTTATTACCAATTAATATTACATAGAAATTGAAATTATAATTTGCTCTTGGACATTGAGATTGTAATTTGTTCTTGGACATTGAAATAGAAATTGTAATTTGTTCTTGGACATATTGTTTGAGATGATACTGTTCCATTATACTATATTCATTGGTGTTTATGTGTGAACTGAATGCACTAGTGGACCACACTTTTATAATGTGACAGTGTCATTAATATCTGTAATGAGTTGTTTTGTCAAACTGATAATCTCATTCCAGTTCTGACAGATCTGCAGCACGAATCTGTAATGCATATGTTGGTCATGATGAGGTGTGGGTCATGGGCAATCACATGTAGTGTTGTGAATGGACGTATTCTGTACCATACTGTGAATGTCATCTAAACTGGATCCTTTTGGGACTAAAACACTGTGATGGTGTAGTCAGATTTTGAATGATGATATGTATTGTTTAATTCAGAAATCTGTATCAACTAGTTTTAAAGTTATTATAATGAAAGACCAGGATAAATAGTATTATGACTGGACATATATACAAAGTAAAGTTTGTTTTATTTAATGATGCCTCTAGAGCACATTGATTTTTATCTTATCGGCTATTGGACATCAATTATATTATTACACAGATATAAAGAAAATCATTCACCTTTTCAATAATTCATGAACCTTGGCACAGATATTTAATTTAAATTTGATGTTATGAGGTGAACATATCAACACCCATTGCTACCATCTTGATTTCAAACATGGCCTCCATCAGAAACTATTTTCATAGAATATAGTGAAATCTAGGACTGATAATTAATAAGCCCATATTTCCAAAGCCTACAGCCATGATTTAAATGACTATGAATCATTGATGCATATAAAAAAAAGTAGGTCATATGTTCTAGATATTGAATTTCAAGATTGGCCTGTTGTGTAAACATAAAAAAGTATTATATTATTCTTATATTAATTATTTATGAAACTTCAAAATAAACAATCACATAACATATAATTTTCTAAAATAATCATTTATGTACATGAAAATTGCTCATAAACGCTGTTTATGCACTCACTGCAATGGAACTCAGCTGTATTAAATTTATTTCAAATGAACTAAGTACCAAATACATCACAATTTCTGTCCCAAAGTGCTGCAGGCCATAATCTTTTCACATTTGGAGATATGATCCTGCTTGGTTACTGGGCCAGAAGCATTCTATCAGAAGTATTAGGAAACTCAATTTACTAATGGCTTCTAACTGCCTCCTTTCTACCACAAATCTCCCCAGACATTTTCTAAATAAAATTATCATCGAAGCTGTTACATTTTGCTTTTGGCTTCTGGTGGAACAATGGTGTCAGAAGTTGTGAGATACACACATCAGAAGGGATCCATTCATGTCACGATTGTTGTCAAAAATGCAGATCTGCACAGTGCAACCCATGAATACTGGAAATTGTTCTCACCAAACTGTTTTGTCAATAAATGCTTAAAGAAAATCTCAAACCAACCATTTGTCCATGCTGTGTATCAAAGACTGCAGTATGCTTGTCCTCTGTTGGAAAATGCATATAAAAGACCAATTGCTGCTAATCAATAAAGTGACCTATAACCTATATAATGCCATCAGATTTCTTTTATAGACCATATGCTTTATATCACCCAATAGCTAAGTCCAGATTAATCAATGTAATGTAATGTCATTAAATGATCTTGCTTTCCTTTCCAGAGAGCTGTACATGAGTGTGATTTCTATAAGATATATTGATAAGATGTATTGATGACCATAGAATATATTTTATTGCAACCATATTTCTGAAACATTTTGACATTTTGTTCTAAAATGGTTTAAATGTTGTGCATTGATACACACGAATCTAATCCATAATCAGGTCTGGATTTTTAAAGAGGGTTCATTTTGGAGGAATGCTTAGGAGAAGCTACATGTAGGTTGGGCATTTATTGAATAATCACAAACATACACGAATGCCTCCAATATAATTTTGTTGAAAAAAACACCATATATACCAAGCCCTTAGCTGAGGGGAGGGATCAAGGGTTCAAACGAAGCCCCCTTTTTTCTGAAGTGCCCTTTCAAACTTGGCCCACCCACTTTTTGAAAATGTATTTGGTTACGCTCGCAAATGCCCTTTTAATACCAAAATGACCCCCCACCTTCAAAAATCCTGGCTATGGGGTTGTATACATGTACATGTGTTAGATTCTCTTTTCTGAAAACACCATGTAGGTTGGGCATTTATTGAATATTCACAAACATACACGAATGCCACCAATAAAACTTTGTTGAAAAAAACACCATATATACCAAGCCCGTAGCCAGGGGGGGTTCGAGGGTTCGAACGAACCCCCCTTTTTTCTGAAGTGCCCTTTCAAACTAGGCTAGAGTCCACCTGCTTTTTGAAAAGTTATTTGGTTTTGCTCGAAAGTGCCCTTTTAATACCAAAACGAACACCCTTCATAAATCCTGGCTATGGGGTTGTATTCATGTACATGTGTTAGATCCTCTTTTCTGAAAATCAATTAATTTTTGGTATGCCTTTTACCCAGCCTAAACTCATCTTTAGAAAAGATAAAGAAGCAACGATTGTTTGATACCCCAGCACATTGTTTATTAAGTTGCTATTGGGTTGTCGTGGCTTTCATAGGTTATTCTTTCCAATTAGCCGCAAGGGATATTTATGTCCTTCATCACAGACAGGACAGCACATGCCATAGCCTTTGTTACACCAGTTGCACCACTGCATTTTTCTTGCCGTTGACAACATCCAATATTTGGGGGAAATCCGTGCAGTGGTAAAATTCAAATCCTGCAGTTGTGGACCACTGGCTGGAATTATAAATAGCCCAAGTAATATGCATGCAAATGGAATCACTGAAAACAAATCTGAACAGACCACCATCTAACACCACCACATTTTTCTTGCAGATTTTTAGCACCTAGCTGTCACAAAGAAAAATCAATAAAATGAACCCTCTTGTAAATATATTGTTAGTGCATCTATTGTGTTTGTTTATTTTAGTATTCATGTGACGTACATGTTAACAAACACAATAATTTCCCAGCTAATGCGTTCCTAATGACGTCACCGACTGCAAGTAGTTGTCGCAGTGCCGTCTGCTTGTTGCAGCGTCATGTATTTAAATGACGATGAGTCGATTACCTTATGTCACTCTATGTAGATCTCTGATTATTGGTTGACATTGTTAGTAGGAAATAATGATTGTTGCTATGGAAAGATTCCTGTTGCTAAGGAAACACTTTATTTCCTGTGTGACTGGCTTTTAGATATGTCAAGAAATGTTTGGTTGATATGAAAAAGGATGTTAAAAATGGCTGCTTGCTAATAGTAGTTAATGAATAATGATAATAGCTACTAGACTAATTAATAGCTACTGGCTAATTAACAGTGATGGCTAATTATGGCTACTTGTTAATTAATGGCTATTGTCTAATTAATTGTCTATTAGTAATTAATGGGAACTTTATACTAGTTAATTGATAGCTATTGGCTAATAACATTTTAATGGCTATTAATAATTAGTAGCTAATGTGACTAAAAGCATGTTTATAACCCAGGCATCTACTGGTTCAAATCCTAATGCTGGTATTATTTTAGTTTTTATTCCCAGCAGTGCGATGTTATCCCTAAGGTTGACTAGGCTGAAGCCTAGGGGCCCTACAGGTACTAGGGGCCAGTCAATGTTTTTACTGAGGCACTGTTACCAGATAGGGACCCAAAGTAGCTCAAAGCTTAGGGTCCCAGCCATGGGTTAATGTGGCACAGACCCCCTTTCTTCTTTATGACCTGTATCAAGAGTGTAATGATGGTTGTGGAAACTGTAACAGTTCTGCAATTAAATCAGCTAAATTGACTGTAACACAAATATTTATTAACAACAATAGGGAATGTTTGAAGATAGTGATGATATACTATCACACAAAATAAAATGCATCAGGATTTTTTTAATCCTTTTTTTATCGTGTTTACATTGCTTAAAACTACATTTTATCAGATTGTAACAAAAAAAGTCACAATAGAAAGCAGATTTTTGTTACAATGTCATCAGATTTGTTTCTGAAAATAAAATGAGTGCTTAGCTCAACATGGTAAGAATTCTCTAGGGAATATATCAAATAATCTGCTGTCATGATCCTCCACAGCTGTGGTATTAACACATGATGAAGTGGTATTGAGGGCAAAAAGGTTTTAGTATTTAAGTCAAATAACTTGCCTAATGTTTAAAGTTAAGGGAGAAATAACTGGTGACTGGTCATTATGTTGAAGATAAAGTAAAGTTTTGTTAAGTTTGTTTTATTTAACGATGCCTCTAGAGCACATTAATTTTTATCTTATCATTGGCTATTAGACCAGTCATATCCATGGTCATTATGACATATTTATTTAGAGGAAACCCACTGCTGCCAAATAGGCTACTCTTTCCTATAAACAGCAAGCAGTCTTTTACAAGCACCATCCTACAGATAGGACAGCACATACCAAAACCTTTGATGAACCAGTTGTGGACCACTGGTTGGAACGGATATATTGACTATAGTATCATAAATTAATTCATTAAAAAATTTCATTAACCTTATATCCTGTTTCTGATAGTGAAAACAAAAGCAATACATGTGAGTACAGGCGCGGATGCAGGATTTCTGAAAGGTGAGGATCTAAATGTGGATTTCAGAAAAGGGGCTGGGTCCAAAAGTTATGAGTGAATAGAAATAGGTTAAAAAATGGTAAATTTTCACGTCCTTCCACTCATAATAAGGTAAAAAAAATGAGAAAGGAGGGTTCTGACCCCCTGGATCCCTGAATCCAGTAGTGGAGTAAGCCTACAGTTCTTATAGATAACGTGTTGTTACTCCACCTTGCACTTTCAAATAATATTATCTTGAAGAAAGCCAGTTCACACTGGATATTATTATTATTTATCAGTTACTTTGATTTCAACAAATAAGAACAAAAAAAAAAAAATTATTTCCCTAAAAGAAATTTCTCTCAGCTTGAGATGATTTGTTCAATTTCATAAAAAGAAATAAAGTCCATTGTGCTAGTGGGTTAGCATTTCTCACTAGCCCAATTTGAAAAACCAATACCCATGGGCACTGGGCTAGTGGATTCCTCAAACACTGATGTCAAAATTACCAAATGAATGACATCCAATAGCTGATGATTAATAGACTAATGTGCTCTAGTGGCATTGTTTAACAAAAAAAGAAAATTATGGCAGTAACAGGTTTCTTCCATAGACCAAATATCTAGAGTGACAAAAATATCTGGTTTAACGCTCAATTCAGACAGAAAAACAACTGGATGAACCATTAAATAGTGTTACTTTAAGAGCTTTGCAATGCTCAATGGGTAGTCTACAACTTAAACCGACCAGTAGTCTACAACTGGTTTATCAAATGCTATGGTATGTGCTATTCTTTCGGTGGAATAGTGCATATAAAAGATCCCTTGCTGCTTGTTGATGGGAGTTGCAGCAGCGGGTTTTGTCTCTCTTACTAACACTAACCTCTGTCCTGGACAGACAGCAAAGGAAGCTGAGTTGTTTTCCCAGGACAGCACACTTGAACCTTAATTGGATATACCATGAAAATGAATACAACCAACCAACCAGTTGAAGTTTCCATGTCTAATAATAATATTAACAGACTCCTATACTGATTTTATTAATTACAAGTGTAATCCTTGTTCAAGCCATTTGATTAGCATGTCCTGGCAAATTAATCGCACTTCTGTCACCTTCCTCTAATGCCTTGCAAGTCTGGTTCTGTAAGGCCATACATAATTAATTCTTTGTTTTGGAACCACTGAAATGTAAAAATACTTTAATGAATGCAACACAGTCAGTTTTTAATATGATTAACAAATATTACTGATATTTCAAAGATTTTAAATAAATAGTTCATCAAAGGCTGTGGTATGTGCTGTCCCGTCTGTGGGAAAGTTCATATAAAAGACCCCTTGCTGCTTATCAGAACAAGTAGCCTATGTGGTGGCATAGGGTTTCCTCTGAAGAAAAATGTGATAATGACCATATGTATGATGACCAATAGCCGATGATAAGATTAATATCAGTGTGCTCTAGATACATCGTTAAATAAAACAAACTTTTTTTTTGGAACCTGAAACATAGTTTCTAACATGCATAGCCTAAGTTAGAATGCTTGTGATTGATTTAATCACCAAAACACTCAGACTCTATTTTTGAATGAGTGTCAGCTTTCAACAAAGTTAAGTGAATATTGTATCGATTGTTGTTTTCTCCCGTTCAGAAATTAAAGATTTTTTTCAGTCTTATTTTGGCAGTTTAATAAAATTGTTCAAACTGGTCAGGGAGAGATTTTGATTGAAAGTTACATAACATGGAATTGATTTTACTGAACTATGAATGGAAATTTCGATACAGTTATTTATGATTGGTCAGAGTTTAAAAAACCTGCAGTTCTTACACTTGAATGTGCTAGATCAGCAAAGGATTCCTGTCTGTGCATTCATAATATGGTGCGGAACAGGATGTAGCTCAAGCGGTAGTGTGTCTGCCTGTGAAGCATCACTCACTGGATCGTAAAGTTAAGTAAAGTTTGTTTTATTTAATGAAGACTCAAGAGCACATTGATTTTTTTTATTATCATCGGCTATTGGATGTCAATCATATGGTCATTCTGACATGTATTTAGAGGAAACCCAATGCCACCACATAGGTTACTCTTTCTGATAAGCAGCATGATGTCTTTTACAAGCATCATCCTACAGACAGGACAGCACATACCACAACCTTTTATGAACCAGTTGCGCATGACTGGTTGGAATGGAAAATAGCCCAAACTGCATATTGGTCCACTGAGAAGGATCAATCCAATGACTATGATATGTGCTGTCCTGTCTGTGGGACAGAACATATAAAAAATCCCTTGCTGCTTATCAGAAAGAGTAGCCTATGTGGTGGCAGCATTTCCTCTAAATAAGTGTCAGAGTAACCAGATGGTTGACGTCCAATAGTTGATGATAAGATTAAAATCACTGCGTTCTAGAGGTGTCGTTAAATAAAACAAAACTTTACAATATAATATGGTGCATAAAAAAAACATTGTACTTAGCTCTCTAACTGCTGATATCTTAGAGTACCTGAGAGAACTGGGGCTGTGTTAAGTGTGGATATAATTGTAAGTGCTAGCTTACGTGTTAAACCAAATACAAATGTTGAGAATCACTATATCTGTTACTTAAAGAGGACTATGATGTAGTATCTGGAATTACAAAATGAAAGTAGCATGTTTTGGGGTGTTTTTCATATCCTTTTAATGGCTGATGAGTTGCAATAAAGTGACAAGAGTATATACAGTGACTAGTATAAAATAAAAAAAATTTGGTTGTTTTGTTTAATGATACATCTAGAGAACATTGATTTATTAATCATTAGATGTCAAACATTTGGTTATTTTGACATGTAGTCAAGTGTGACCCAGCCTCCAATGGGTTTTGAATCACTGTCAGCTTGAGAGTCAGACATCTAGTATAAATGATGCATGTAACTAGCCAGGTTTTTCAACTATTCTTAAACCAGTCTAACCATTCCGATGCATGAGCAAAAAGCTTCTGTCGAATGTATCTGTGAAATAAGTACGTTCTGTGGTATCATCAATCAAATGGGTTCTGTTTTTTGCAAAACAGTAAAAGTAATAGTTATATGTTTAATTGGATGGAAAATAAAACCATTTCTTCATTTCCTTAATAAAAGGTTGGACTGACATGGATAATGTTTTCTGTCCTTGGTCTTAACAATTTGATTATGGCTTTCATCACCACCCTCTGACTTGTCAGTCTGTAGACATTGTGTTGTTAATGTGTATGTGTCTGTATTCCTGAATTGTCAGGCATTCAATTCTGGTGACCATGTACAACTCTGATGAATACCAGATCCCAACAGTGAATTTTTTAAACACTAATATGTATGGAGATGAAATGACACAGTGAAGTAAAGTTCGTTTTATTTAATGATTCCTCTAGAGCATATTGATTTTTATCTTATCATCGGCTATTGGACATCAATCATATGGTCATTCTGAAATATTTGTTTAGAGGAAATCCACTACTGCCACATAGGCTACTCTTTCAAATAAGAAGCAAGGGCTCTTTTATATACACTTTTGCATAGAGAGGACAGCACATACCACAGCCTTTGATAAACGAGTTGCGGACCACAATGACACAGAATCTTCAAAGTAAAGTTTGTTTTATTTAACGACGCCTCTATAGCACATTGATTTTTATTTCATCAGCTATTGGACGTCAATCATTAGAGGAAACACGCTGCCACCACATTGGCTACTCTTTTTGATAAGCAGCAAGGGATCTTTTATATGCACTTTTCCACAGACA